>KQ990506.1:120101-132242 GCA_001598015.1 Dorcoceras hygrometricum
TGCTCCTTGTGCTCTCTCTTCTTGCTCCTACACCAAGATGGCATCTATGAAGACGATAACGAACCGATCGATATACTCGCTGAAGACGCGATTCATCAAATCCATAAAGACAGCAGGGGCATTCGTCAATCCAAAAGGCATGACAAGAAACTCAAAATGCCCATATCGAGTCCGGAAGGCCGTCTTTGCCACATCAGCGTCTCTAATTCGCAACTGGTGATAACCAGAGCGCAAGTCAATCTTCGAGTAAACAACCGATCCCTGCAGCTGATCGAACAAGTGGTGATACCCCATGATCCCATAGGTATCACTGATATTGCCTGCAAGAACCAGTCGGTCATGGTTAGCGTACAATACGGTCCTTTCTACTCAAATATCCCGATCGGATCAACGACCATTGGTAAATCGAGAGTCGCTAGAGATCCGATGCCATGCATACATCTTGGAGATCAAATAGTGACATCGCATGTGTTACTAGGTAAACCCATTTAGTAAAACACATCTAGTACTCTGGCCAGAGATTTGTCACACTATTATCTCCTCAGATAGCATAGGATATCCATGCACAAGGGCGGGCGGTGAATCCTCGACAATGAAGCATCGACTCCTACATGCATCGGGACCTCATCCAAATCCCGCACCTGATGGCCCCAGCTGAGTCGGTAAATCGGCCAAAGTGAGGCACCTATCATGTAGAGTCTCAATGATGTTTCGAGTACTGAGAACTAATCTGCACAACTAAGACCTCGGACTTAATCCACTCGACAAAGGATAACCACTTGGAAAGTTCGAACGAGGGTAGTTTGTTGGTCCATTTAAAGGATCAAAAAGATCAGCAGCCGCGCATTTAATATACTTTAGAGATTTTGCGCTGCTGATACTAACTGGAGCTGCAATAGCTCGTTGTTCTTGAACATATAAAGATTAACAGAGCACCGGAGACAGATCTGGTATGATTTAAAAATCATGCGGAAAATACCAGAACTGAATCCTATATTTTAAAACCAACTCAAACAGATTTATGTACACCATAAATCTGTTCAAGACTTGCGTGCTTGTGTGCTGCTGAAATGTTATGCTAAGTGCTGAACTGTTAATGCGAGTGCTAAATACAAGCAAGTGCTGAACTTTAAACGTGTATGCGTGCTAAGTAAATATGCAATACATAAAGCTTAAAGAACACGATACTCAGCAGGTTTGTTTATGGAAGTTCGGATATCAACATCCTACATCTCCCCTTCTTCCACCTCGGAAGGATCTACTACTTCATAACTGCACATCAGCCGCAACTGTGTGACTAACAACATACACAAGAGTTTTATGTCTTCATGCTTGGACGGGATCTGTGAACATATTTCGAGATTCATTCACAAACAGGTGTGAATGAATCCGGGTGTGTGAGATTGATACAATGAACGCTCAATTCTCTGTTTTTCTCACACACTAGGGAATTGCTCTAATACAAGCTAATCTAGATTCAACAGTCGACACAATAAGCTTCTCTCAAGAATGATTGTCGACTGCTTCATCTTCTTTTCTTTTCCCTTTTTGGTGCACTGTATAAACAATATAATTCTACCACAGTGTGTAGTAGCACCAACGTCGTCTCTCAACTGGACGAACGACGAACAACTCTCTCTTCTTCAATGGGCGTTGCCTCGAATATATAGCCTCTGTAAAATTCTTCCCGTTGGAAAGCTTCCAAAACTCTTCAGCGCTCCAGATGGCTATCTTGTCTTCTTTCCATTTTGGTGCAACGCTCCTCTGTAAAGTACCGACACAAGAACAGTACTTGCGTCCTTTTCTTTTGCAGGCTTCTGTCGCTTTCTTCATTTGAATTGAGCTCAGCAGTTGACAAACATCTTTGAGTAAGTCGTCAACTGCTTCGCTGCTGATTTATCACCACGACTGCTGCGCTTTGCTCCTTCTTCAATTCTTGTCGCCTGGGAATCTTGCGACTGGACACTGTAGCTCGCGACTGAATATATAGCAACAGCTGATTCAAATAAGCTCTCGACTGGATGCTGCTGTTGCTTGCGTCTGGTGTCCAAAGCTTCGCCTGAATCTCTTCGTCGTCTCTCAACTGGACGAACGACGAACAACTCTCTCTTCTTCAATGGGCGTTGCCTCGAATATATAGCCTCTGTAAAATTCTTCCCGTTGGAAAGCTTCCAAAACTCTTCAGCGCTCCAGATGGCTATCTTGTCTTCTTTCCATTTTGGTGCAACGCTCCTCTGTAAAGTACCGACACAAGAACAGTACTTGCGTCCTTTTCTTTTGCAGGCTTCTGTCGCTTTCTTCATTTGAATTGAGCTCAGCAGTTGACAAACATCTTTGAGTAAGTCGTCAACTGCTTCGCTGCTGATTTATCACCACGACTGCTGCGCTTTGCTCCTTCTTCAATTCTTTGCGCCTGGGAATCTTGCGACTGGACACTGTAGCTCGCGACTGAATATATAGCAACAGCTGATTCAAATAAGCTCTCGACTGGATGCTGCTGTTGCTTGCGTCTGGTTGTCCAAAAGCTTCGCCTGAATCTTCTTGCGACTGGATGCTCAAACACATTGCGTCTGGAATTCTTTGCGTTGCGATTGGATCCACTGTAGCTTCATCTGCTGAAATAACAACGCAAAGTCTTCCTGCTGAATCTTTATCGCAAGAGCAAAACGCTGTCGTATCAACTTATGTAAACGACATCGTTTTGCATTCACTATCTCCAATAGCATCTGCTGATTGCACTGTAGCTCCCTGCTGATGAACAGTAGCTTGCGACTGCTCTCTCAAACCATCTGCTGAAAGCTTCCTGCTGAATGATGACTTCACTGCTGATGTCATCCAAACTTAGCGTTCCAGCTGATCTTCATCATCTGCTGATTCTCTTCGCTCCAGCTCCATCTTGCGATACATCCTGCTTCTTGAAAGGCGACTGTTAATAGATTCATTAACAGTACTTATAAACGCGACTGCTGATAGATTCATCAACAGTACTTATAATTGCTTCCTCTCTTGCGCTTCCAGCTGATCTTCATCATCTCGAATTAAATCTTCAGCGCGCTTCTCTATTCCTGTATCAGCTGGTTCACTTTGCTCTTCAGCGCTTGCAGCTGATCTTCATCATCTGCTAGATTATTATGCTCCAGCTGGTTCAACTTTGGCCAACGCCTGATTACGAACAGCTGATATAACTCTGGACGTCTCCATCGCTAATCCAGCTGCCGATCCGTGAACGCACCAAACCAACTGCTGAACATATTCTTCGACCTGAAATCTGCGCACTTGAGTAGAATTGTTAGATTAACAACAATAGGTTTTGTGTAATTCAAAACTTAATCAGGATCTGTCAAAACAGATCCATCATAGTTCGATAGATCACCAGGTCACTATCCATTTGCATGCTCAGAACATCACTATGTACCCTACCAATGAAACATGATACTTCGCATCGCAGATTCTAGTCTCAAGCTCGGGCGGCCCTTATTCTCTTTTAAATGGTCCAATTGACTAGGAACAAGTTTAGAATACACAGTGACTATTAGATGTGTTTCATTATAACCATCAAATCCACTATCACATCTAACATATACTATAGTGCATTCAAGGTCTTTATCCAACAACTGTAATCATAATAATGAAGATAAAGAATGCAATATAAATGAAAATTTCATAAAAAAAGATCGTTTTACATAGAGTCGACAAGAATCCACACGCCACAAGTTGGATATTTGGGCACCTACTCTAACAATCTCCCACTTGACCTAAAGTCAACTACTCATCAGACGTAGTCCCATTGCTTCGTGATGTTTTTCAAACAATGGTCCTGACAAGGGATTCGTAAGTGGATCAGCAATGTTGTCTGCAGAGGCGACTCTCTCGACTTATATGTCACATCTAGCCACAATATCCCGGATTATGTGGTATTTCCTCAGTATGACTTTGGATCTTTAGTGAGACCTAGGTTCCTTTGCTTGCGCAACGGCATCCGTGTTGTCACAGTACACGGGGACTGGACCAACTCCTTCAGAAATTACGCCCAACTTTTGGACGAAATTCCACATCCAAACCGCCTCTTTAGCAGCAGCTGATGGCGTCTTGCTTGAAACTCTTCCAAGAGACAGCACCACCATTGAGCATGAATACAAATCCAGAGGTTGACTTTGAGTCATCCACATTGCATTGGATGCTAGAATCAGTGTAGCCTTCCAATTTCAGTTCATCACCCCATAGACCATGAACATATTCTTAGTCCTTCGTAAGTACTTAATAATATCTTTCACGGCCTTCCAATGCATTTGGCCGGGATTGGCTTGGTAGCGGCTCGTGACACTCAAAGCATATGCGACATCCGGTCTATTTGAGATCATACCATACATAATACTACCTATTACCCAGGCATATGGCACGCGTGTCATACTCTCTATCCCCTCATCAGTATTTGGACACATAGACTTAGATAGAGTGACCCCGTGACACATAGGTAGGTGTCCTCTCTTGGACTCTTCCATAGAGAACCTCTTAAGTATTGTATCGATGTAGGTCGCTTGGATGAGTCCGAGCATCCTTTATGATCTATCTCTATAGATCTGTATACCAAGAATATAGGATGCTTCACCCATTTCCTTCATCGAGAATCTACTATACAACCATACTTTAGTTGACTACAGCATTCCTACATCATTTCCAATGAGTAGAATGTCATCAACATAAAGCACAAGAAATGTCAACTACCTTCTTATACACACATGGCTCATCAGGATTCTTGATGAAATAAAATTCTTTAATTCTTTCATCAAATCTCAGGTTCCAACTTCTCGATGCTTGCTTGAGAAGATTGATCTCTGAAGTTTGCATACTTTATACTCACGTCTACAGATGTGAAACCCTCAGGCTGCGTCATATAGATCTTTTCCTTAATGTTTCCATTAAGGATGTAGTCTTCACATCCATTTGTCATATCTCATAGTCGTACCATGAGGCTATGGCTAGGAGGATTCTAATTGACTTGAACATTGCGACTGGTGAAAATATTTCATCATAGTCAACACCTTGTCTTTGAGTGTAACCTTTCGCGACCAGTCGCGCCTTGTAGGTCAGTACCTTACCATCAGGCCCAAGTTTTCTCTTGGATATCCATTTACACCCAATAGGAACTATTCCTTCGGAGGATTCACAAGAGTTTAAACTTGGTTAGAATGCATTGAGACAATCTCAGATTGCATTGCTTCAAGCCACAAATTAGAATCAGCATCGGAAATTGCCTCCTTGAAGGTTCTTGGATCACATCCAATAGTTTGATCACTTTGATCATCTTCAAGCAGGAAACCATATCTAACAGGAGCCCTAGGAACCCTTTCAGATCTCCTAGGTGTGTCCATATCAAGGATTGGCTCTTGAGGTGTGAGAGATTCACTTGGTACTTCAGTTGGTTCTCGAACTTCTTCGAGTTCTACTATTTTGCCTTTTCTATCAAGTAGAAATTCATTTTCCAGAAAGGTGGCATTTCTAGAAACAAACAATTTTGTTTCATTGGGATATTAGAAGCAGTATCTCATAGAATTATTTGGATACCCAATGACGTAGCATAAGATGGATCTATTATCCAGCTTATCTCCCACTGTCTGCTTCATGTAAGCAGGACATCATTTGGATACCCAATGACGTAGCATAAGATGGATCTATTATCCAGCTTATCTCCCACTGTCTGCTTCATGTAAGCAGGACATCCCCAAATCCTCAAGTACGAGTATTTGGGTGGCTTGCCCATCCATATCTCATATGGAGCTTTATCCACCAACATTACCGCCGTTTCGAGCGCATAGCCCCAAAACGAGGCAGGAAGTTCAGTGAAGCTCATCATAGATCGAACCATGTCCATCAAGGTTTGATTATGACGCTCCGCTACACTGTTGATCTGTGGTGTGGTCGGAGGGGTCCACTGTGATAGAATCTCATTCTCTTTAAGATAGTCTTGAAATTCATCACTCAAGTATTCTCCACCTCGATCAGATCGAAGTGTTTTAATACTTTTCCCAGTTGAATTTCTACTTCAGACTTGTACTCCTTGAACCTTTCAAAGGATTCAGACTTGTGCTTCATTAAGTTTAAGTATCAGACTTAGTACCAATGCTAAGTGTCCACACACATCAGTATGGATCAAATCCAATAGGCCTTGAGCACGTTCAGGCTTGCCCGTGAAGGGCAATTTTGTCATTTTTCCCTTGAGACATGATTCACAAGTTGGTAAGGAATTAATATCAGGCATATTAAACATGTAGCTCCTAATCATCTTCGTCATCCTATTTAAGGAAATATGACGTAGCCTAGCGTGCCAAAGTTATGCCGGGTTCAGACTATCATTTTTCCTTTTGATTGTTGTTGTATGTGTTTCCACATCTTGAGTTAGAACTTCTCTCCATTTTAAGGTGTACATATCGTTTTCGCGTTCCCCAATTCCAATTAAATAGTCATTCTTGTAAATATTGCAAATAGAATTAGCAAAATATCAAGAATATCCATCACTATCAAGCATAGAAATGGAAATAGTGTTTTTTTAATTCGGGAACAAATACAACGTTTTTCAACAACAACTTAAAATTTGAAGAAAGAAATAAATAGACATCTCGAATAGCTTCGGCTTGCTACGTTGCGAAGCCTCAAGTGGGTCTCACCATTCCTAAGACGCCGACTTCTTGTCATTACCTGCAAGTCATTGCAGATATGAGATCCACATCCTGTATCAAGTACCCAAGAATTCGAGTTAAGAGACATATTTATGTCAAAGTAAAATATACTTTCGCAACTGCTCGAGGTAATCCCTACAGTTCCTCCTCCAATGCCTCGGCTTGTGGCAGTGGTGGCAAACATCCTCAGATTTGTTTGGCTTCGGAGCCCTTTCCTTGGGCTTCTTGGTGGGTTTTCCTCCTTAGCAGGGTCAGAACGCTTCTTACCCTTGCATTTGGTGTGAGACCTGAATTTGTATAAGAGATCGTTTGTTGGAATGTATCGGTGTTTAGAGATTTCTGGTGATTCAGATCTCTGTTTGGTTTGCATTTTCGGGTCTCAAATGGCATTTGGAACAATTCTGGAAGTCTTCGTATTTTTGAGATTTTGGGTAAAAGCTGGTTTTATTGAGAAAGCTGGTCGAATTGGTGCAATACAGTCGTAGCGTTTTGGTAGCGTGAGATTACTTAACGCCGTCGTTTTAGTGAAATCTGGGCGCGTTGTGTTAAGTGAGAGCTGGTAGCGTGTTGTATCCAGCCGTTGCTTTATTTTTTGTTCGTTAAGGGTAAAACGACAGCGTTTCGATAAGTTGGCGCGACGTCGTTTGGATGTTGCGACTGGTTGTCCAGCTGCGAGAGATTTGTTAGCTACTGTAGCTTGCAGCTGGTATTGCGCGAGATCTAGCGACTGGATGACGTAGGATATGCGACGCCGTTTTATTAAGTTGGAATGCAGCGTTTTGATGCAACGTCTGGTATCAGCTTTTGAGTGTTAGATAATCCAGCTTTTGAATTTGAGAACCAGCTGATGGTTTTAGGCGACCAGCTGGTGGCAGATTTGATGACTTATGTGGCGCGACGTCGTTTTGTTAAGTTACTGCGACATCGTTTTGATTTGCGTTGTTTGAGAATTCAGCAACTGGTTTCTTTGCATCTGCTGGTTGTATTTGTTTGTTGGTGCCTGCTGATTTTGTCGGTGGATGATTTAACCAGCTTTTGCGAGATGTATTTAAGGAAGACTTGGTCTTCGATTTCGAGCACCAGATTCCATACTTAGCGAAATATTTTCCCCGATTGTGTTCTTCGCTTCGAACCCTAGGTTACTGTTCACCGTAGCTTTTCTCCGGCAATACCCATAGTTTCCGGCCGTTGTTTGGTACGTTCGAGGTAGCGTTGGACTCCTCTTGCGAAGCTCTTCCATCTTATACCACTTTTGGAGGCTGTGGTTGGCTAGTTGAGGAACGCAAAGTTGCTGCTCGATTTTGCGTTTTGTAGTGCAGGTAGAACTTCGTTCCTTTGTGATGAGATCTTGTTCCTAGCCTTGGTTTAAGCTTCCAGTAAGTTGTTTTGGTAGTAATTGCATTGGTTGAGCGTGGCTCCCAGCCGTGAGCTTCTGTAATTGGCCGTGAGTTTCTGTGTAGCTTTTGAGATCTGTGTGTTTTTGATTTTAGCAAAGTATAAGGTACGGATTTGAGCTTGATGTAGCTGGGAATTGGCGTGAGATTGAATGCTAGATGGCCGTGGTGCATTTCCGTGGATGTTGCTGTGTGCATATGTGATTGCTATTTTTGTTTAGCTGCTATGTTTATGCATACACGCATTTCCCATATTGCATTCATATTCTATTGCAGCCATTGCTTATATTCCGTTGTATTGCTGTTGTTTCTTACCATGATGCGAGGGCGAGTGGCAATACCGCACTCTAATCTCCCTGCTGGGATCGTTATCCACCATGCACGCCGAGTGGTTAACTACCACAGTTCATGGACGAGGCAACGACAGGTTGAGTTGTTTGATGCATCTGGTATTCGGGTGTTGTATCACGGCGAGTGGCTCATTACCACACTGTAAACACACCCAGGGCCACTGTTGTTGCAGATTATTGGAGCTGTGCTTGAGTTCCTTAGCTCCCCTGTTGGTTAAGCCTTCCGTTGTTACCCGGTGTCTCATGCATAGCATCTGCATTTTATCTTATGCATTCTTTTAGCTATATCTGTTGCTCTCCGTACTGGGGTTTGACCCCATGTCCCTCCGGGGCTTGGTTTGTTTCCTTGTTTGTGTTGTTTTCAGGGAACCCAGGTTTTACAGCTGTGGTGGTTTTAACCCAGCTGGTGGTGCCCCAGGAGGTGGTTAGCGTGTCCCAGTTGCGTATAGCATATTTATATATATATGTATCAGTTAGCCAGGGGTGCCCTATGCTTCGTTATTGTACCCAGTAGTTGGAGTATGATACATGTTTTGGTTGTTGTATGCTATGCTGTTGGTTGTTTTTATAAACTGGGATATATTTTGAGTATCGTTCTACTTTAAATTACGTTGTTTTAAACCGTCAGGCCAAAAACGAAAATTTTACCCGCTTTTTGATAGCTTCCGCATGTGTTTGTATGATTTTACTCTGTTTAGAGCACGAGGCCTGACATTTTTGGTATCAGAGCTTAATCTAGGATAAGCTCGATTTCTTTGATCACACTCGAGTCTAGGCACAGTGTGGTGTGTTGTATGTGCTTGGTTATGTGACTACGTGCTGCATATTTCTGTGTTATATGCTATCTATGCCGTATCTGTTCTGTTTTGCTTGATCTTGTTGAGTGTTTTCATAGATTCCGCCTAGACGTCGTGGTAGAGGTAGGGGCAGTTTGAGGAATCAGCAGGACAGAATGAGGATAGGCTTAGTGCTCGCAGTCATACTCGTGTTAGTGATGAGGAGGAGAAAGTTGTTGACTTGCCTCCCCCGGTGGAGCGGATGGACGTGGTGATAGCACGGTTTCAGCGGATGAACCCTCCAGTCTTTAATGGTGACGAGTCCAGTGAGGATGCCGACTCGTGGCTCCGGAATATCATTGGTCTTTTTTACCGATGCAGTATGATGATGATCTTAGGCTGAGTTTAGCGACCCTCTTGCTCAGGAAGGCGGCGGAGCACTGGTGGCGAGGCGTTTCAAGTACCTTGTTAGAGACCGGTGTTGGGATCTCTTGGGACAGTTTTTGCGAGACCTTCCGGCAGGAGTATGTGCCCGAGTCTACCGATGCAGTATGATGATGATCTTAGGCTGAGTTTAGCGACCCTCTTGCTCAGGAAGGCGGCGGAGCACTGGTGGCGAGGCGTTTCAAGTACCTTGTTAGAGACCGGTGTTGGGATCTCTTGGGACAGTTTTTGCGAGACCTTCCGGCAGGAGTATGTGCCCGAGTCTTATGTGAACGCCCGGGAGCGGGAGTTTGTGTTGGGGATCCGGATCACGCCCCCCGGCCAAGCAGCGGAAGAACAAAAATACATGCCGGGAGACGATCAATACGAAAAATAACAATACAAATATCGTCATTCATAGGATGTATAGGTGACTACCTTGCTGGCACTTGTGCCTGGCTCCAACCGTAGTTACAATAACGTCGGCTCTTCTCGGTAGATTGCGGTAGAAATCGCCAATCCGGTCCATGACCAGAAATGAGACTCCTTCGTCAGCCTGCACTAGAAGGACTGACGAGATCTGCACGAACGGATTCTCCTCGTCGAATTGGCCGGAAACAATTTTCCGGCGAAGAAGGCGGCGGCGGCGGCTTGAGAGAGGAGAGGGGCGGCGGTTTATAGTGCTAGGGTTTAGTGTTGTAACAAGTATGTTGAAGTCTAGGTTTAGGCTTAATTAAATAAGCTTAAGAGTTGGACTTGGACCGGCCCAACGGGCCCGGGTCTAACGATGAACATTCAGTTCATCTCCACCACCGAGACTTCATCGTAACTCCGATCTCCGATCAGATCAGACCGATCGATTCCGTTTCCAAAACTGAATAATATGATCTGAAAAACCGTTTTTCAGAACCCCAGTGCAAAATGACCGTTTTTCCCCTCAACAGCGGGAAACCTCGGTTTGACCCCTGTTGACTTTTAGGAAGTCGCACTTCCCGAAATCCTCTTCTCGTGCTCAACACATTGAGCTGAGTATCCGTGCCGGAATCTCGAATCTAGTACTTGTGTGACCCTCAATGGTTCAGGGATACAGCTAGTCGTGGGCCCACAACCATTGTGGCTCCGGAATCACAATTCCGGACCTGCCCAACGGATCATGGTAAGAGCATCTAGAAACATCGCCTCATGATCCCCTAGGTATCACTGATAGTGCCTGCAAGAACCAGTTGGTCGTGGTTAGCATACAGTACGGTCCTTTCAATCCATATATCCCGATCAGATCAACGACCATTGGTGAATCGAGAGTCGCTATAGATCCGATAGCTATGCATACATCTTGGAGATCGAATAGTGACATCACGAGTGTAACTAGGTAAACACATTTACCTAAAACACTTCTAGTACTCTGGCAAGAGATTTATACACTATTATCCCCTCAGATAGCATAGGATATCCACGCATGTCTGCGAGCGGTGA
The DNA here is from genome assembly GCA_001598015.1 of Dorcoceras hygrometricum. NCBI lineage: Eukaryota > Viridiplantae > Streptophyta > Magnoliopsida > Lamiales > Gesneriaceae > Dorcoceras > Dorcoceras hygrometricum. The sequence goes on from KQ990506.1 coordinate 131,195, forward strand.
ATCCTCGACAACGATGCATCGACTCCTACATGCATCGGGGTCTCACCCAATCCCGACGCCTTACGACCCCAAGTGAGTCGGCAAACGGGTCAAAGTGAGACGCCTATCATGTAGAGTCTCAATGACATTTCGAGTCGTGAGGACTAATAAGTACAACCAAGACCTCGGACTTTTCCACTCGACAAATGGTAACCACTTGGAAAGTCCGAAGGAGGGTAGTTCGATAGATCACCAGGTCACTATCTATCTGCATGCTCAGAACATCACAATGTTCCCTACCAATGAAACATGGTACTTCGCATCACAGATAGTAGTCTCGAACTCGGGCGGCCTTATCCTCATTTTGACGGCCCAATCGACTAGGAACATGTTCAGAATACACAGCGACTATTAGATGTGTTTCATGATAGCCGTCATACGCACTATCACATCTAACATACGCTTTAGCGTATTCTAGGTCTTTACTCAACGCAATTGTAAATCATTACACACATAATGATGGTACTTCGCATCACAGATAGTAGTCTCGAACTCGGGCGGCCTTATCCTCATTTTGACGGCCCAATCGACTAGGAACATGTTCAGAATACACAGCGACTATTAGATGTGTTTCATGATAGCCGTCATACGCACTATCACATCTAACATACGCTTTAGTGCATTCTAGGTCTTTACTCAACGCAATTGTAAATCATTACACACATAATGAAAGTAAAGAACGCCATATAAAAGAATGCGAATATCATATCTTCTCAACTGCTATGTCACCTCTAGCCACAATATCCCGGATTATGTGGTATTTCCTCAGTATATGTTTGGATCTTTGGTGAGACCTAGGCTCCTTTGCTTGCGCAACGGCACCTGTGTTGTCGCAGTACATCGGGACTGGACCAACTCCATTAGGAATGACGCCCAACTCTTGGACGAAATTCCTTATCCAAACGGCCTCCTTAAGCTGATGCTGCGATGTACTCAGCCTCAGTGGTTGAATCCGCGATGGTGTCTTGCTTGGAACTCTTCCAATCCAAGGCACCACCATTGAGCATGA
>KQ990506.1:141150-154132 GCA_001598015.1 Dorcoceras hygrometricum
ACTTTTCCACTCGACAAATGGTAACCACTTGGAAAGTCCGAAGGAGGGTAGTTCGATAGATCACCGGGTCACTATCTATCTGCATGCTCAGAACATCACAATGTTCCCTACCAATGAAACATGGTACTTTGCATCGCAGATACTAGTCTCGAACTCGGGTGGCCTTATCCTCATTTTGACGGCCCAATCGACTAGGAACATGTTCAGAATACACAGCGACTATTAGATGTGTTTCATGATAGCCGTCATACCCACTATCACATCTAACATACGCTTTAGTGCATTCTAGGTCTTTACTCAATGCAATTGTAAATCATTACACACATAATGAAAGTAAATAACGCCATATAAAAGAATGCGAATATCATATATAAAGACTGTTTCATACAAGAGTCTATAAACCCACACGCCACAATTTGGCTAGTTGGGCATCTACTCTAACAGTTTGACCATCTGGAGTAGGGTTCCATGACTGTTCGGGAGTATGCTAGGAAGTTTTCTTCTCTGTTGGCGTACGTTCCCCATGTTTCTGGCCGTGAGTGGGCCAAGCGGACTCGATTTCTTGAGGGCTTGAATGAAGAGTTGTATCAGATGGTTTTGACTAGTAAGCCCAAGACTTATGCTGAGGCTGTGGACAGTGCCATCGACATTGAGGAAGGTTTGCATAGTCGTCGTGCTCGTAGGCAGCAGGCAACGCCGAGTGGTCGTCCTGCTATTCAGGGAGCGCAGTCTTCACAGTCCTCCCAGTTAGCCTATCAGCCCCAGCAGCAGCAGCAGCCATAGGTGGCTCAACAGTCTGGCCGTCAGAGGTTTCGACCCCGAGGTCAGCAGTTTAAGAAGAAGTCGGGTTCTGGCTCTTCTGGTTCGGGCAGCTCGAGTAGCAGTGGTTCTCGGGCTGAGTTTTGTGGCTTTTGCGGTGGAAAGCATCTGTCCACGCAGTGTGTAGGTGTGCAAGGTTCCTGCAACCTTTGTGGTCAGTACGGACATTTTGCGAGAGTGTGTCCGTCAGCTGGATCACAGCAGACCGCGGCCCAGCCTCAGGGTCGTGGAGGTCAGTCTAGGGGCCGTTCTCAGCAGTTTCAGCAGCCCCGATTGGGTGAGACTCAGTTTAGGCCGTTTCAGCAGCCTGGTCCATCGCGGTTCGGACAGCCATCTCAGCCTTTCTTCTCAGGACCCCAGCATGCTCAGGTTAACGCCATCACTAGGGAGCAGGCCGAGGAGACACCGAGTCGGGTGATCGCAGGTACTTGCCTTGTTTTTATTTTCCTGCGCGTGTGTTGTTTGACATCGGTGCATCGCATTCGTTTATTTCTGATTCGTTTGTTGTTGAGCATGGTCTGTGTACCATTTCATTGCGCGATGCTGGTTCCGTGTCTACCCCTGGCGGTGTGAGCTTGTTCTCCCAGGAGGTTTTGTTAGATGGTGTGTTGCGGTTTGGTGAGCATGTCCTGTTAGCGAACTTGATCCATTTGATTCTTTAGGATTTCGATTGCATAGTTGGGATGGATGTGCTGTCCAACTATAGGGCCTTCGTGGACTGTTTCCATGGGATTATGCGCTTTAGGCCTTTGTCTGGCGAGAAATGGGACTTCTACGGCCAGGATTCTAGATCGAAGATCCCGTTGATCTCAGCTATGGAGATGTTTAGCTTGTTGTCTTTGGGGAATGCTGGCTTTATGATCTACGCATTGGATGCGTCTTCTTCTTCCCGCGTTCAGCTTAGTGACGTTCCTGTGGTGCGACATTTCCCGGATGTGTTCCCGGAGGAGATTCCTGGTTTGCTTCCGAGGCGGGAGATCGACTTCAGCATAGAGCTGGTGCCTGGCACAGCTCCGATTTCGCATGCCCCGTATCGTCTAGCGCCTGTGGAGTTGAGAGAACTCAAGGTTCAGTTAGATGATTTTCTGGAGAAAGGTTTTATTCGTCCTAGTATGTCACCATGGGGAGCACCCATACTGTTTGTGAATAAGAAGGATGGCTCAATGCGGATGTGCATTGATTTTCGTCAGTTGAATAAAGCCACTGTCAAGAACAAGTACCCATTGCCGAGAATCGATGATCTGTTTGATCAGTTGCAAGGTTCTATGATGTACTCGAAGATTGATCTTCATTCAGGGTACCATCAGCTGAGAGTGAGAGACCAAGATGTCGCGAAGACTGCGTTTCGTACAAGGTACGGGCATTTTGAGTTTTTGGTGATTCCGTTTGGTTTGACCAACGCGCCTGCAGTCTTTATGGATTTGATGAACCGAGGTTTCCGCGAGTTTATCGATCAGTTTGTGACGTGTTCATCGACGACATCTTAGTCTATTCGAAGACTCCTTTTGGAGCACAAGGAGCATTTGCGTATTGTCCTTCAGACGCTGAGAGACCAGCAGTTGTATGCAAAGTTTTCCAAGTGTGAGTTCTGGTTGGATCGCGTTGTATTCTTGGGACATGTGATTTCAGCCGAGGGGATTTCTGTAGATCCTAGCAAGGTTGATGCAATTCTGAACTGGGAGCGTCCCAGGAATGTTTCCGAGATTCGCAGTTTCTTGGGTCTGGCTGGCTATTATCGTCGCTTCATTGAGGGATTCTCAAGTATAGCAAAGCCGATGACTCAATTAACTCAGAAGGACAAGCGTTTTGTTTGGACTGAGCAGTGTGAGAATGCTTTTCAACTGCTTAAGGAGAAGTTGACTATTGCGCCTGTGTTGGCTCTGCCGTCCGGTACAGGTGGATTCGTTGTTTGTTCTGACGCTTCACTCAATGGATTGGGTTGTGTGTTGATGCAGAATGGTCGAGTCATTGCGTATGCCTCGCGGCAGTTGAAACCGCACGAGACTCGTTACCCATTACACGATTTGGAGTTAGCAGCGGTGGTCTTTGCATTGAAGATCTGACGTCACTACCTGTATGACGAGTAGTTTGTGGTGTACTCCGACCACAAAAGTTTGCAGTACCTGTTTTTACAGCCTAACTTGAACATGAGACAGCGTCGGTGGATGGAGCTGCTAAAGGACTTTGATTGTGAGATCAAGTACCAGCCTGGGAAATCGAACGTAGTGGCTGATGCTTTGAGCAGGAAGGCTAGTGAGATGCTTGCATCATTGTACATCTCCAAGGATCAAGAGCATCTTAACACTTCGGGTTGGAGATTCTACCCGGCTGAGGATTGCGTTGTGGTTTCATCGTTCCAAGTGGAGCCACAGATTGTTTCTACCATTCGAGCAGCTCAGAGGACTGATCCGTCCATCCACGAGTTGAAGTTGAAGGTCAGGACTGGCGAACTTGAGGATTATTCTATCTCTTCCGATGGTTGTTTGCTTTTCCGGGTCAGGTTGGTTGTGCCCAATTTGATTGACTTGAAGGAGGAGATCCTTCGGGAAGCGCACTGTAGCAGACATAGTGTTCATCCTGGTGCACGGAAGATGTACCATGCTTTGAAGCTGCACTTTTGGTGGGCTGGCCTAAAGAGCGACGTTGCTGGTTTTGTCGCTCGTTGCTTGAATTGCCAGATGGTTAAGGCCGAAAGGATGAGACCTGGTGGTCTGTTGCAGAGTTTGGAAGTGCCCCAATGGAATTGGGAGCACATTGCTATGGATTTCGTGACGCATCTGCCTCATTCGATTGACTTGAAGGAGGAGATCCTTCGGGAAGCGCACTGTAGCAGACATAGTGTTCATCCTGGTGCACGGAAGATGTACCATGCTTTGAAGCTGCACTTTTGGTGGGCTGGCCTAAAGAGCGACGTTGCTGGTTTTGTCGCTCGTTGCTTGAATTGCCAGATGGTTAAGGCCGAAAGGATGAGACCTGGTGGTCTGTTGCAGAGTTTGGAAGTGCCCCAATGGAATTGGGAGCACATTGCTATGGATTTCGTGACGCATCTGCCTCATTTCAGCAGAGGATGCGATGCTATTTGGGTGGTTATAGACCGTCTGTCGAAGTCTGCGCATTTTATTCCCTATGGAATGACCTTCTCGTTGAAGAAGATGGCGAAGCTGTACGTTGATTTCGTTGTTAGACTGCATGGTGTGCCCATTTCGATCGTTTCCGACCGAGATCCGAGGTTTACTTCCAGGTTTTGGAAGAGTTTGCAAACAGCTTTGGATACCAGATTGGCTATGAGCACCGCGTATCACCCCCAGACAGATGGACAATCTGGCGAACTATCCAGACGTTGTAGGATATGTTGCGAGCTGTTGTGTTGGATTTCGGAGGTAGCTGGCAAGACGCGTTGTCTTTGGTTGAGTTTTTGTACAATAACAGCTACCAAGTGACGATTGGTATGACGCCTTTTGAGGTTTTGTATGGCAGAAAGTGTAGATCGCCGGTATGTTGGGAAGAAGTGGGGGAGAAGCAGCTGTCTGCCCCTGACTTTGTGCAGCAAATGAAAGATCATGTGGATCTTATTAGACAGCGGATGAAAGCTGCCCAAGATCGCCAAGCCAGTTATGAGAATAAGAGGCGTCGACCTCTTGAGTTTCAGGTTGGTGATCGTGTATTTCTCAAGGTTTCTCTGTTTCGCAGTGTCATGCGCTTTGGACACAAGGGAAAGTTAGCCCCTCGTTACGTCGGACCGTATGAGATTGTTGAGAGGATTGGCTCTTTAGCGTATCGGCTGTTGTTGCCATCAGAGTTGTCTTCTCTTCATGATGTATTTCATGTTTCCATGTTGAGGAAGTACGAGCCAGATCCGTCTCATGTGCTTGGAATTGATGAGGTTGAGCTAGATCAGACGTTGAGTTATCAAGAATATCCCTTGCAAATCCTTGGCAGAAAAGAGAAACAGCTGAGAAATAAAACCATTCCGTTGGTAATGGTGCAGTGGAGCAAACATGGGAGGGAAGAAGCTACTTGGGAGCTGGAAGAAAAGATGCAGCGCGAATGGCCGCATCTGTTTGAGTAGCTGTTGAGCGAAAATTCCAGTAGTTTGTAGCTTTTGGTTGTATTTCTTCTCTAGTTGTTGTTATATGTTTGCTCAGTTATCTTGAACTCTTGGCTTGTGTTAGGAAGAGTTCTGTTGTATCTTGCTGTTTAGTTGTATTTTCCAGATTGTTGTTTGATTTCGGGGACGAAATCCTTTTTAGTGGGGGAGAAATGTGAGACCTGAATTTGTATAAGAGATCGTTTGTTTGAATGTATCGGTGTTTAGAGATTTTTGGTGATTCAGATCTCTGTTTGGTTTGCATTTTCGGGTCTAAAATGGCATTTGGAACAATTCTGGAAGTCTTCGTATTTTTGAGATTTTGGGTAAAAGCTGGTTTTATTGAGAAAGCTGGTCGAATTGGTGCAATCCAGTCGTAGCGTTTTGGTAGCGCGAGATTCCTTAACGCCGTCGTTTTAGTGAAATCTGGGTGCGTTGTGTTAAGTGAGAGCTGGTAGCGTGTTGTATCCAGCCGTTGCTTTATTTTTGTTCGTTAAGGGCAAAACGACAGCGTTTCGATAAGTTGGCGTGACGTCATTTGGATGTTGCGACTGGTTGTCCAGCTGCGAGAGATTTGTTAGCTACTGTAGCTTGCAGCTGGTATTGCGCGAGATCTAGCGACTGGATGACGTAGGATATGCGACGCCGTTTTATTAAGTTGGAACGCAGCATTTTGATGCAACGTCTGATATCAGCTTTTGAGTGTTAGATAATCCAGCTTTTGGATTTGAGAACCAGCTGATGGTTTTAGGAGACCATCTGGTGGAAGATTTGATGACTTATGTGGCGCGACGTTGTTTTGTTAAGTCGCTGCGACATCGTTTTGATTTGCGTTGTTTGAGAATTCAGCAGCTGGTTTCTTTGCATCTGGTGGTTGTATTTGTTTGTTGGTGCCTGCTGGTTTTGTCGGTGGATGATTTAACCAGCTTTTGCAAGATGTATTTAAGGAAGAATTGGTCTTCGATTTCGAGCACCAGATTCCATACTTAGCGAAATATTTTCCCCGATTGTGTTCTTCGCTTCGAACCCTAGGTTACTGTTCACCGCAGCTTTTCTCCGGCAATTCCCATCGTTTCCGGCCGTTGTTTGGTACGTTCGAGGTAGCGTTGGACTCCTTTTGCGAAGCTCTTCACCGCAGCTTTTCTCCGGCAATTCCCATCGTTTCCGGCCGTTGTTTGGTACGTTCGAGGTAGCGTTGGACTCCTTTTGCGAAGCTCTTCCATCTTATACCAATTTCGGAGGCTGTGGTTGGCTAGTTGAGGAACGCGAAGTTGCTGCTCGATTGTGCGTTTTGTAGTGCAGGTAGAACTTCGTTCCTTTGTGATGAGATCTTGTTCCTAGCCTTGGTGTAAGCTTCCAGTAAGTTGTTTTGGTAGTAATTGCGTTGGTTGAGCGTGGCTCCCAGCCGTGAGCTTCTGTAATTGGCCGTGAGTTTTTGTGCAGCTTTTGAGATCTGTGTGTTGTGTAATTAGAAGGTTGCTATCCAGATCTCTCGGGCCTGTTTTGTAGTAATTGTTGCACAAAAGTATAAGGTACGGATTTGAGCTTGATGTAGCTGGGAATTGGCGTGAGATTGAATGCTAGATGGCCGTGGTGCATTGCCTTGGATGTTGCTGTGTGCATATGTGATTGCTATTGTTGTTTAGCTGCTATGTTTATGCATACACGCATTTCCCATATTGCATTCATATTCTATTGCAGCCATTGCTTGTATTCCGTTGTATTGCTGTTGTTTCTTACCATGATGCGAGGGCGAGCGGCAATACCGCACTCTCATCTCCCTGCTGGGATCGTTAGCCACCATGAGCCGAGTGGTTAACTACCACAGTTCATGGGCGAGGCAACGGCAGGTTGAGTTGTTTGATGCATCTGGTATTCGGGTGTTGTATCGGCGAGTGGCTCATTACCACACTGTGAACACACCCCGTGGCCACTATTTTTTCAGATTCTTGGAGCTGTGCTTGAGTTCCTTAGCTCCCCTGTTGGTTAAGCCTTCCGTTGTTACCCGGTGTCTCATGCATAGCATCTGCATTTTATCTTATGCATTCTTTTAGCTATATCTGTTGCTCTCCGTACTGGGGTTTGACCCCATGTCCCTCCGGGGCTTGGTTGGTTTCCTTGTTTGTGTTGTTTTCAGGGAACCCAGGTTTTACAGCTGGTCGTTGTTTTAACCCAGCTGGTGGTGCCCCAGGAGGTGGTTAGCGTGTCCCAGTTGCGTATAGCATATTTATATATGTTAGGACATTATTTATACGTTTTGGTGATAACAAAAATAAGACAAGTTGCAATTGGACAATCAGTTGTCGCATTCTTCAGGAGATCGTTTTATCTATCTTCAGTGGTATTTCAGCAGTTGGATTATTTGTGAGATTTCAGCAGATGGTATGCGATCAGCAGTTGAACGGTTTGAGTAGTTCAGCAGATAGTTTCTTCAAGAGCAGTCAGCAGATGTTGTTGTCTCGATCAGCGAGTACCGTTTTGAGTTTCAGCGTGTTTTGCTAAGGATTGGTAAACGACAGCGTTTTGATAAGTTAGAACGACGTCGTTGGAGTGCACAGTTTCGCATCAGCAGATGAAGTAATCAGCAGATTCTTTCTTGAAGAGTTCAGCAGTTGGTTAAGTATATTTGTTGAAGATTGCGATACGACAGCGTTTTGATTTGCTTAAACAATTCAGCAGAAGCGTTCCTTAGAGATTTCAGCAGAAGTATTGTTTCAGCAGTTGGCTACATATTGTTAACCAGCAGATGCTTTACAAAGATAGCAAAACGGTGTCACTTAAATAAGTTGACACGACATCGTTTTATTGCTAAAGGAATCAGCAGATGGAAAAACGCATATGCATATCAGCAGGTGAATTCTTCCAAGCGTTTTTCCAGTCGAAGCTCTTGACAACGACGATGGATGTAAGTGCTGGTTATCAAAGTAATTTCAGGCGCAAGCTCAAAGTGTTTTGAAATACGATCGTTTGCTCATAAGGAAAAGATTTGTACGATCGTACAGTTGCCTGGAATGAAGGAGACAAGTTAGGTACTATTTTGGGTAAATAGTACAGTGTACAGAGGCCGTTTCTCCATGCTTGCACAAAAATGGAAAGAAGACAAATTGGCTCTGTGGATGAGCAATTGACCTTGCAGTGGAGCAGGAATTACGGTGTACGATTTTGGCAGTAATTCAAACGGGATTCATTTCCTTTGGAGAATTAATATGACCGTTGCAGTCGAAGCCTATAAATATCAGCAGCGGTGTTGAAGAAGACATACTTCGCTAATCATCTATTGCTGTAACGCTGCCAAAATCTATACAGAGCTTTCACTTCGTTGATATCTTCAAAAAGCTCAGACTCGAAGAACTTATCGTTTGATCTTCATTAGAAAAACATTCGAGTCAATCTTCTGGTTGTTCTTTGTTGAAACCAAAAGATATTTCCAGTCTCTAGATTCGTGTTTTCATTGATATATTCATTGAGTCTGTAAACGAACTGTCTATTCAAAGAAGTTCGTAAAACGTTCAAAGCATTGTAAAAACCAGCAGCGAAGTCTGCGTGAAGTATTGTAAAGCGCTAGGAGTTCTCGAAGCTGCGGGTTACGGGATCGGTTGTTTGTATAAAGGCTACTCACATCAAAGTCTTTTAGTGCTACCTTCCGAGGAGGAAGAAGGGGAGACGTAGGATATTGATATCCGAACTTCCAGAAACAAACTCTTGACTCTATCTCTTACTTACGCATTTATTTTGTGTTGCGCATTGTTCATTGTTCACAAACCAATCAGCCTATTTCCGCACATATTTTGTTGGCTGAGAAGTTTGCATAAAACTGAGATCCAAACATTTTAAAAGAACTTTGAAATAGAAAAATCGAAGGAGTTCATTCAACCCCCCCCTTCTGAACTCCTATTTGCTTAGTGATCCTATTTACGGGACCATCAAGTGGTATCAGAGCGGGAAATCTCAGTTATTGAACAGTTATCTTTGTGCTTTTCATCATATTAATATGTCTACCTCACAACACAAGATTCCTTTGTTCTTCAGAGATGAATACGATGACTGGAAGATTCGCATGCAGGCGCATCTTGCTGCTATGGATGATGAAATGTGGAATGTCATCACTGATGGGCCTTTAAAGATTATGAAGCCAAATCTTGCTTTCTCTGTATCAAATGGCGAGGCTCAGTTTCTCGAAAAAGCCAGACATGAGTACACAAATGATGACAAGAAGAAAGCTAACTTGGACAACGTGGCCAGGGACATTTTATACAAAACGCTGGACAAAGACAAAAATATGTTCAGCAAAATCAAGACCTGTGCCACGGCGAAAGAAATCTGGGAAAAGCTTGTCCAAATATGTGAAGGCAGCGATGAAACGAAAGAGAACAAGCTGACAGTGGCTCAGCAAAAATATGAAGCAATCAAGATGAAAGACGGCGAAACAATGACTGAATTTGACGAGCGCTTCAGCGCTATTATCATCGAGTTGAATAGCTTGGGCAAAGAATATAGCAACCGGGAGTTGGTGCTAAAAGTGATGAGAGCCCTGTCGTGGCATAACTTTAAGAAGGTTAAATCGGGTTGGAAAAAGTTTCAGCAGAGGAGAGATCAATATGATCAAAATATGAAACCAAGACTCAAAAGAACAGCACGAGATTTTGCACATTCTTTCGTTGATCCTAGAAGTGGAAAAACCGTAAGGATCGTTTAAATCTGGGTCCCGAAAGGGGTAATCCAATCAGGACGCAAGTAAAATTGGGTACCAAAAGTGAGTTTCTTGCGTGCAGGTCAGCAGGTACGAACCAGCAGAGACATCAAAAATATGGTACCTGGACAGCGGTTGCGCAAGACATATGACTGGAAATCCGAAGCTGCTGAAAGATGTAATTCCTCACAAAGGAGCAAAAATTGTCTTCGGAGATAACGCATATGGTAACACTGTGGGTAAGGGTAAGCTTATCCACGGTAACATTTCAATTGCTGATGTACTTGTTGTTGACAACTTGCGTTACAATTTGATTAGTATCAGTCAACTTTGTGACAAAGGTTTTCTTGTTAATTTTCAACAACACACGTGCACAGTTCAGGACTCAACTGGTTTAACTGTGTTGGTGGGTAAGCGTTCTGGGAACACTTACGTTATCAACTGGTTAGAACAAGAGAAGTCTGAACACTTGTGTCTCGCAGCTGGCTCTTCCAAGAGCTGGTTGTGGCACCAGCGAATGAATCATTTGCACTTCAAAACTATTGCTAAATTGATCACGCATGATATGGTTTCTGTCCTGCCTAAAATATCTTTTTCAAAGGACAAGATTTGTGCAGCTTGTCAACTGGGAAAACAAATCAAATCTACTTTCAAAACCAAAGGCGGTAAACGTTCTTCCCGAAGCTTAGAGCTTTTGCATATGGATCTTTTTGGTCCTGTTTCTATAACCAGCTTAGGGGGAATGAACTACACCCTAGTTGTCATTGATGATTTTTCCAAATATACTTGGGTGGTGTTTTTAAAAGCAAAATCAGATACCGCTGACCAGTTGATTAGGCTTTTGAAACGCTTACAAAATGACAAATCTTGTACAGTCAACCGGATAAGAAGTGATCGAGGAACAGAGTTTTTAAATAAAAAATTATCTTCTTATCTGGATGATATTGGAATAAAGCATGAGCTTTCAGCAGCTAGAACTCCTCAGCAAAATGGCCTAGCTGAGAGAAGAAATCGTACTTTAAAAGAAGCTGCTAGATCTATGATTGCTTATTCAGGCATTTCGCAAAAATTTTGGGCAGAAGCAGTTAATACAGCATGCTATACTCAGAACAGATCAATGATAAATAGGATGCATGATAAAACGCCCTATGAGATCTGGAATAGCAAGAAGCCTGATATCTCTTATTTCAGGGTGTTTGGATGCAAGTGCTTCATTCACAATAGGCCTAGCTGAGAGAAGAAATCGTACTTTAAAAGAAGCTGCTAGATCTATGATTGCTTATTCAGGCATTTCGCAAAAATTTTGGGCAGAAGCAGTTAATACAGCATGCTATACTCAGAACAGATCAATGATAAATAGGATGCATGATAAAACGCCCTATGAGATCTGGAATAGCAAGAAGCCTGATATCTCTTATTTCAGGGTGTTTGGATGCAAGTGCTTCATTCACAATAATGGCAAGAAGCATCTAACAGCTTTTGAACCAAAATCTGATGCAGGTATCTTTTTATGATATTCAGCAGTGAGCAAAGCTTATAGAGTGTTCAACAGTATAAGTTTAAATGTTGAGGAAACTGCTCATGTAGTTTTCGATGAAACTAGCTTCAAGTCCAACTCAGCTGCAAGTCTTCACGATTTATGCTCACGTTTAGAATCAACAAGTCTTGATGACTCAGACGATGACGTGGCACCAAGAGAATCAGCTGAGGAGGAACAACCAGCAGTGGTCACAACGCACAACTACGTTCAACAAGATCCAGCAGGTAATCCAGTTGTTATTAATTTAACAACTTGGATCAGCAGGATCGAATTACAAGTGCACCAGCTGCTGGAGAAGAAGCGTCGAAGAATCAAAGAAATATACCAGCAGACGACGCTCAACCATCGACTGGCCAACCAGCAGGAAGCAATTCCCAAGTTACATCAAGTCTACCTGCTGGACAACCAGTCGTGAGAAATTGTCAAGTAGTATCTCCTGCTGATCACTCAGTCGCAAGAGATATTCAACCAGCATCAAGACTACCTGCTGGTCAATCAGCACATAGCGTATCAAGTCTACCTGCTGATGTATCAGCAGCGAGCAGTTCTTACCAGCAGGAAGCAGACGCACAAGCTAGCGATTCAAATCAATTGGCGTCTGCTGATACAGCCGTTGCAAATTATCCAGCAACTCAGGGGGAACAACAATCAAATCCCATTGGACTTGATCTTCGGTGGAATAGAAATCATCCACCTGAGCAAGTCATAGGTAATTTTGAATCCCCTGTTCGCACTAGAGGCCAACTATCTCAGTTTGATCATTTTGATGCTGCATTCATCTCGCATATAGAACCTAAGGTAATAGATGAAGCCTTAGCTGACCCAAGTTGGATAGAAGCTATGCAAGAAGAGCTAAATCAATTTGCACGTAATAAAGTATGGCAACTTGTACCTAGACCTAAAAATCATTCAGTCATAGGAACTCGTTGGGTCTTTAGAAACAAACTGAATGAAGATGGAATAGTAACAAGATATAAGGCTAGGCTGGTTGCACAAGGGTTTAGGAAAATGGAAGGAATAGATTTTGATGAAACTTTTGCACCAGTAGCAAGACTAGAAGCCATACGCATGTTTCTTGCATATGCTGCATATAAAGACTTTAAAGTCTTTCAGATGGATGTCAAGAGTGCTTTTCTTAATGGAATCTTGACAGAGGAAGTGTATGTTGCACAACCTCCTGGCTTCGTTGATCATACAAATCCTGAGTTTGTTTACAAACTGGACAAAGCTCTATATGGGTTTGAAACAAGCACCCAGAGCTTGGTATGATACACTCACAAACTTCCTGCTGGAACATCAATTTACAATAGGCACAGTTGATAAGACTTTGTTTAAATTTGTTAAGGATGATCATGTTTTACTTGTTCAAATTTATGTTTATGATATTATCTTTGGGTCAACTAACCCCAAACTGTGCAAGAAGTTTTCCAAGTTGATGCAGGACAAATTTGAAATGAGCATGATGGGGGAGCTGACATTATTTCTAGGCTTACAAGTGAGCCAGTTGGAGAATGGAATATTCATCAACCAGGCGAAATACACTAAAGAACTGCTGAAAAAATTCGGAATGGAAAATAGTTCAGCAGCAGCTACTCCCATGAGCTCCACGATCAAGATGGACAAATGTGAAGCTGGAACTGCCATTGAGGTATCTTTGTATCGTGGCATTATAGGCTCTTTGCTTTACTTAACTGCTAGCAGACCAGACATCATGTTTGCTGTCTGTATGTGTGCTAGATTCCAAGCAGAGCCAAAGCAATCACATTATATTGCTGTTAAGAGAATCCTCAAGTATTTAAAGGGTACTTCCAACGTAGGTCTTTGGTATCCCAAAGACTCAGGCTTT
>KQ990516.1:0-142960 GCA_001598015.1 Dorcoceras hygrometricum
CAGGTTACAGATATCCTCAAATTAAATTTATTTCCCCATAAATGTGGTGGCTGTTATGGTGAAATTGATACGGTAAAACAATAAATGATTTCCAGTTTTCTAAACTTTCTTATAGTAAACTACTTCTCTCACCCGAGGAGGGATCTGCTGCTCTACGCAGCCGCTTGGACGGCCATCTTGATGGCGGCGGTGGTCGTGGCCTCGTTCTCGCCGGAGTTTGCTTTTATTTCAGCGACTGGACCATCGTCTCCCTCGGCCAGAGTTTACTGCGGTGCGGACGGCTTCTTCAGACTGCCGTTGGATGCTCCGTCCGATAACTTTTGCATACCAGGTCAGCTAATCAGGCGATCTGGACTGGATTTCATAATCCCGCCGGTATTCGCTGCCATTATGGTGGTCGCCTCGGCCTGTCTCCTTAGAGGCGTGGGATTGTGGGAGGACGATGAAGACGTGGAAGATTATTGATTCCATTTTGGAGTTAGGGTTTCACTTTGATCTGAATTGTATCCGAAGACTCGAATAACACTACATTAATCCCATCTGTTATTTGTTACCATTTCTTATCATTAGCATTTACAAACTGTACGTTGCATCCAATAAACACCAGTACTTTGTATATATATGTTTAACAACATGGAGGAAGAGAATAGCAATGATTCTTCAAATATATCAATCATGAAAATAAACAGTGATTAATGAAATATACAGTACCAAACAAATCTTAATTTTAAGTTTTGAAATATTCAATACCATTTGAATCAATCAAACTTATCATGAAACTTTTACATCAATTTCAGCTGCATTGATAATCTTGTTGCTGAAGTCCCAAAGCCTCTTGGCCAAGATTTCATCCCTGGCATATGCGCTTGGCTTGAACTCGTTGCAATCAACAAAATATTTCCCCGTCACGCATTTCAAGCTCGGGTGAAGAGCGACATAGCATGTGGTGGCCGCCCCCTAAAATAAGCATCACGAAATTATTAGACATGAATTTCAACTACATTATCGTTAGAAGCAATTCCTCCAAGAAAACAGCGTTATGAGATTACAAATGTGATACCTGCGGGACATTCTTCCATAGGATGCCGGTGGAAAACTTCAAGATTTCTGTATCGAAGTGAAAATGGAAAAAAAAAATTGAGATCAATATTGCGTGCATGAAGAAAGAATTAAAGCAGCTGTGACTTGTGAGATTTTAGTGCTTACTCATTAAAAATCCTGAATGTTTGAAGAGATTTGTCATGATCAATCCCGGGTGTACTGAATTCACTGTTACATTTGCTCCCTCAGCCTAAATACAACCAAAACAAATATATAAGAATATGAGAAATCCTACACAGTGAAAATATATAATCACTGTTACAGCTTCAAATTTTAATTACATTAAATACCTGTAAGCGACGTGACAGCTCCGTCGCATGCAAAATATTGGCCAACTTGGATTGGCCATATGATCTCTTGTCACAGTAACTACAGAATAAAAAATCAAAACAAAATATTATACAATGTTATGGTACATGAGCTAGCGGCATATCTATACATCGGATAATGGATGCTTGCAACTAAAATTTTAGATTAACTTACGTACCTGCGTTCATCGTTGATGTTTTCAAATTTAATCCCCCCGCTGTAAGTGTGGATATGTGCTACCGACGACAGATTCACTATTCTACCCTCGATTCCGGTAGATTTTGCTGTCTGTTTTATCTTCTCTAGGAGAAGGTTTGTCAAATGGAAATGACCTGAAACATTACAACCACAAGCACGTCAAAATCAACCTATTCTTGTTAAATAAAATCTCTAATGGATAGTGGAGAAGTAGGATTTAACCTATATGATTTGTTGCAAACTGAATCTCGAATCCGTCTTCAGATAGATCATAGGGACAGAACATGATCCCAGCGTTGTTTCTGAAAAACAAGAAATGCATGTGTTTTTCCCTTTAAGGTCAACGAATACCCAACTATGATAACAAATATTCTCGAGGGAAGCGAGGTCGAGTTTCATGACATCTATTTTGGCATTCTCATTGTCTCGAAGAATCATTTTCTTTGCTTCATTCGCAGCTTCCATGTTTCTTGCTCCAATTATTACATGCGCATTTCTTAGTGCTAGAACTCTTGCGGTCTCCAGCCCTATTCCACTTGCACCACCTAATAGAGAGACACAAATAATCAAGTGAGCATTCGATAGGAAAAGATCATATTAATCACAATTTTGGATCTTGGAATATATGAAATGAGGTTAATTATTTCGGTTTTTTTTTCATGCAACTTTCAATTATCGCAAAATTATATATATTCGTAATTTATTTTAAATATTATACAATCATTATAAATAAATTTCTAATATTTTCACCATTTCTTAATGAAGTTTGGAGTTAAAATAGTTCTAAGGATAAGAAGGTATTATATTAATTCGAGTTGTGAAGTACTTCTCTTTTATGTGACATATGACAGTGTCCCAATTTTGTCTTATCAATCAAGGAAAGTTGGACGTTTGGAACATTACAAGAATGGGCTACCGAAACACGGCCACGATATAGTAATACAAAACAAATTCCGAAACTAGTGACAGTTGTCGATACCAAACAAATCTTAATTTTAAGTTTTGAAATATTCAATACCATTTGAATCAATCAAACTTATCATGAAACTTTTACATCAATTTCAGCTGCATTGATAATCTTGTTGCTGAAGTCCCAAAGCCTCTTGGCCAAGATTTCATCCCTGGCATATGCGCTTGGCTTGAACTCGTTGCAATCAACAAAATATTTCCCCGTCACGCATTTCAAGCTCGGGTGAAGAGCGACATAGCATGTGGTGGCCGCCCCCTAAAATAAGCATCACGAAATTATTAGACATGAATTTCAACTACATTATCGTTAGAAGCAATTCCTCCAAGAAAACAGCGTTATGAGATTACAAATGTGATACCTGCGGGACATTCTTCCATAGGATGCCGGTGGAAAACTTCAAGATTTCTGTATCGAAGTGAAAATGGAAAAAAAAAATTGAGATCAATATTGCGTGCATGAAGAAAGAATTAAAGCAGCTGTGACTTGTGAGATTTTAGTGCTTACTCATTAAAAATCCTGAATGTTTGAAGAGATTTGTCATGATCAATCCCGGGTGTACTGAATTCACTGTTACATTTGCTCCCTCAGCCTAAATACAACCAAAACAAATATATAAGAATATGAGAAATCCTACACAGTGAAAATATATCATCACTGTTACAGCTTCAAAATTTTAATTACACTAAATACCTGTAAGCGACGTGATAGCTCCGTCGCATGCAAAATATTGGCCAACTTGGATTGGCCATATGATCTCTTGTCACAGTAACTACAGAATAAAAAATCAAAACAAAATATTATACAATGTTATGGTACATGAGCTAGCGGCATATCTATACATCGGATAATGGATGCTTGCAACTAAAATTTTAGATTAACTTACGTACCTGCGTTCATCGTTGATGTTTTCAAATTTAATCCCGCCTCTGTAAGTGTGGATATGTGCTACCGACGACAGATTCACTATTCTACCCTCGATTCCGGTAGATTTTGCTGTCTGTTTTATCTTCTCTAGGAGAAGGTTTGTCAAATGGAAATGGCCTGAAACATTACAGCCACATGCATGTCAAAATCAACCTATTCTTATTAAATAAAATCTCTAATGGATAGTGGAGAAGTAAGATTTAACCTATATGATTTGTTGCAAACTGAATCTCGAATCCGTCTTCAGATAGATCATAGGGACAGAACATGATCCCAGCGTTGTTTCTGAAAAACAAGAAATGCATGTGTTTTTCCCTTTAAGGTCAACGAATACCCAACTATGATAACAAATATTCTCGAGGGAAGCGAGGTCGAGTTTCATGACATCTATTTTGGCATTCTCATTGTCTCGAAGAATCATTTTCTTTGCTTCATTCGCAGCTTCCATGTTTCTTGCTCCAATTATTACATGCGCATTTCTTAGTGCTAGAACTCTTGCGGTCTCCAGCCCTATTCCACTTGCACCACCTAATAGAGAGACACAAATAATCAAGTGAGCATTTGAGAGAAAAAGATCAGATTAATCACAATTTTGGATCTTGAAATATATGAAATGAGGTTTTCAGATTTGGTCCCAATTCTTGCGAGCTTCTTAGGAGAGACAAAGTCAAAATCATAGGGATCCTAACTTCATAACTTGGCAGTTGTAGTTCTTTATGCGAACGAAACGTGGAGTTACTGAAACCGTCTCATTCAATTAAAATAGTTCTAAGGATAAGAAGGTATTATATTAATTCGAGTTGTGAAGTACTTCTCTTTTATGTGACATATGACAGTGTCCCAATTTTGTCTTATCAATCAAGGAAAGTTGGACGTTTGGAACATTACAAGAATGGGCTACCGAAACACGGCCACGATATAGTAATACAAAACAAATTCCGAAACTAGTGACAGTTGTCGATTTTTTTAACAAAAATAGTTTTATAGAAGGATAATCTCAAGATACACTTTATCATATATACTTTATTAAAAAAACCCGTGGACAACTGGCACGAAAAGTTAGCAAGCGTATAATATAAATTAAATTTTTTTCATATTCGTTACTCTCGCATACACCCATCAACTAAAAATGTTGCGTCCGATTTGGGGAATTTTACCTATGGTCCAAGTCTAACCCTACAAATTAAATGGTCGTGTGACCGACTAATAATTTTTTACGGGCTCGAGAAACATCCAATCATTTGGCCAACAAGGTCTACTTATATCGGCATCTTAATGTGCCTATGATTACAAATATAATTATTTTGGCAGTACCTTGCTACCAACAGACATTTTCATATATAGGCAACCCAGAACGAAGGCAAACACACAAATAGACATATATATACATTGGTTTTGTTATAAGCACAGCTGATGGTGCATAAACAGGCATTAGTTATGTTCTATTTCATCTCTTGTTACGCAACTACAAAATCCAAGTAATTGGATTAAAAGCAAATTTTACAAGGCATATAACAACAATTCAAAATAATCCAACTAAATTATTAAAATCCCAGTTTTCCTTTTAAGGGAGAATAAATGTCGCTATAGAGCTACAAGACCGTGGCGGCAGCTTACATGTTTGGTTTTCACATTTTGGTGCCAATTCTTGCGAGCTTCTTAGGAGAGACAAAGTCAAAATCATAGGGATCCTAACTTCATAACTTGGCAGTTGTAGTTCTTTATGCGAACGAAACGTGGAGTTACTGAAACCGTCTCATTCAATATAATATTAAATGAATCGAAAGGCGTGCCGAAGAAATCAAGGTTGCTCATTTATCAGCACTAATTAGTTAAAACCACGAACTGACGTGAATTTTTCTCTCTATTACTGGGTAAAAATAACTACTTGTGGACAAGCTTTCAAGCAAACTTAATTATGTATGTAAGTATATATATATGTGTGTGTGTGTGTGTGTGTCATGATCGAGAGATTGAAATTTGAAAATCTTGAGATCTGTTTTAGTTACAGTTGTGTATAGCTCCACTTTTCCGGTTCCTGAAAGCCAGAATTAACGGAACCCGTTCCTATTTTATTAAACAGAAACGGGAAATGATTTTGCTTTCCATCTTGGTTATCAACTCAAACAAAATCAACCATATAATAGTTGCTTGACTAGTGCGTGCATGGGATTAAAAATATATAGACATCTAACCTGTAACTATAGCAGTAAGCTTTGAGGCATCGATTTCTTGAGCAACCTGCTCAGCAGTTGAAGCTGATCCGAAACCACTGGGCCCTGGAATTCCTGTAATCAACCTAAACATCTTCCCCAGAAATTGAGTATATCCCAATCGAACAGGAGAAGATCAGAAAAGAGAAATATGTGCTACGTAGATATGGTGTTTTGGCGAGCTTGTATATATAGAAACAACAATGAATGAGATCATGAGACGGTTGAATTTAAAATAAACAAGGAATTGAAAAAAAAAAATAGTTGAGAGGTGGTAATATTGGATGTAGACCAGGTATGGGTGAGGAATTGGATTATAACACAAGGCATGCATGTATTTAATGACCACCCACTCATCAACCAATTCAAACTTAGGTTCTTCCACGCTCCGCCATGGTTGAAGGAGTCAACTTGCCGTAAACTGTGCAAATGTGTCAAACTCGCATTCAATATATCTTCATTACTCGTGCATCATCATCTGCTCACACAGGCATCACACATACTATATATACAGATTACAGTTGATATGTATATGTTTAAAACAGTGTCTTAATAATGAAGCTAGTTTGAATACATATAAGCCATAACTCACTCTCGCCATAAACAGTGTCACCGTCTTCTTGGTGATAAAAACCTGTACGAAGGTAACCCAGTAAAGTTTATTGGTACACATTAATTAACATGATTTTACTGCTGCTAGAAAAAACTTCATTGTAAGTAATCATCGTCCCCGCTACATGCTCAACTTGGACTTTGGTTTCCGCGGTCTTTCTTTTTCTTTCCATTAAAAAAAGCAAGCAAGTTCCCGATACCACAGGCAAAATAAATTATTTCCTGCCTGACTAAAAGTTGATTACAATATTGGATTTTTCAACATGGTGGTCGGACCATAATTTATGTTAATTCAATGCATGAAGTCTTCACATTTAGATAATGTATACTACGATACAGAGCTGGTTCAACATATAATTTGCCCTATACATTTATTGAAATGAGAGCGGGAGGCGGCCGTGTCAACTGTATTCATACTAAGAATAGTACAGAAAAATAAATGGTCTGCCGTATCATTTAGGTAACAACGTTGGCAATTTGCAGGTTAACTTGTGTCTGAACAGTCTTTTTCAGGGATAGAATCCGTGATGCATCCCCCCTTAAATTTGCCAAAAGGAACTATACAAAATAAAGGTTAAAGACATTAAAACAACCATAAATGTATAACAAGGTTACTGCATACCAAGATACTTCACATATTATCACATATGGATCCACATTATAATTATAATACCACAATGTAGGTTGAACTTAGAATAATATCAACCAAATTTTAAGATTATTAGTTAAAGCCACCCAATTTAGCATATTTTTGTGTTCCTTGTGAGATAGCAAAAGGGGCTAATCTGACCCACACTATCCACCGTCAAAATGTGGGTTGGTCCGCCCATTGACGGCCTTAAAAAATCCTCAACCCAAGTACCCAACCCACTTCGCGTTGCGTGTGGCAGATCAACCGACAACTAATGGGTTACAGAAACCTCAACTGCACCCACGTTTTGTTATGAGTTAGGCGGGACAACCCATAAATGTTAATAATATTAAGTGGTTTGTATAACTTATTTGTGATTCTATTAACTTATCTATTGTTTAAATTTATGAAACTTATTTGTAATATTTATAATAATGGTAATGAAATTATTGAAAATTTTTTATCTGAATCTTGACATTTAATTCATCATATCACTCCTAAAAATAAGATAAAATAAATTTAAAAATATATAGATGCATACAAAAGACTCGAGAGAAAGTGAAATTGTTTTTTTAAGAAAAAAAAAATCGGGCCAATGGGTAGTTGACACGTGGCAGGTGATGTAAAAAAAACTGGCCAATGGTTCTTTGACACGTGGCAGGCGCGGATGTGTTGGGGAGAGGAGGTATGTAGGTTATCAAATCTTTATATTTATATATATATATATATATATTTACTTTATTCGCCATATTGTGGTCATATTTGATATAAATGACAAATATATTTGAAATTTTGTTTACTAAAACATCTAACTAACGTGCTCCAACCCTCTTGGTCTCATAAGTCAAACATTCTGCCTCATCTCGACCACTTCAAAATGAGTTTTGAAAACCTTAACTCAACCCAAGTTCTTGTTGTATATGATAGCTCGTTGGATTGAGTTCAAACCCAAATTGATTCTCTAATTTCTTGCTATCGTTTTATGAAGAAATGAGACGAGTTAAATGTGTCGGGTTACAAGGAGGAGGCTCCTCTTGACACCGTCGGAATAATGAATCAACATCAACATATGATATGATAGATCTGGGGACCGAGTAAATCATCTATTGTCCGATGAAGCTCAACTCATATAACATCCATAGATTATACTGAGAGAGATTGTATTATTATAAGAAAAAAAATTACGTTAAAGGGTTTGAAAGAATGAAGTCTCTAATCAATAGATCGATTGTTTCAACCACCATAGAGGATTCATCCATCATGCTCAATATGTAATCTATGTACAATAATATGTTGACCTCTTATAACTAGTGGCTGTAGTTTAGTGGTGAGAATTCCACGTTGTGGCCGTGGAGACCTGGGCTCGAATCCCAGCAGCCACAATTAATTTTAAATTTGTGCTATTTTTAATCTTGCATACATTTTGCAGCCAACGACTGCGTTTCAAGAACAAGAAAAAAGTTTTCAACTTTACGGACGCACTTGTTTCAGGTCTACAGATCAAGAACCAGGTGGCCAGGCGCTGTGATTTTTGCGAACAACAATCGTAAGATTTCCAACTCATTTTCTTCTGTTTCTCCCAAGTTCTAGTTTATTTGGCCTTTGAACTTCAGAGGCTTGAAAATCCTTGTATGTAGCGGATTTTATTTATCGATTTTTGTCACGATCTTGATCTGTAATGTTCTTCCGGGAATAAAATCGTCGATGATCTAGTAATACTTTTGAACACTATTCTATACTTTTTTGGTCAATAATACTCGCGATTTAAGTTGAAGATTTAGTATATTGAGGGCTGACTCGTGTTAAATCGATATCAAGATTATTTATTGAATGGCGCTGCTGCTCACTAGTTTCACCTTGTTGTTGCTTACTTGAGTGCCGATGTTAGAGAATTGCAAATTCTTTGCTGGTGTTTTTCCCTCTCTCGTTTGGCCTTAACAGAGAGAGGGAGTCCATCGATTCGTCTCTCCCAGTTTTAAATTCGAGAGGGGATAAGCATGTTGTTTTAAATTATTATACTATATTGTTTCCCATTTCGGCAAATTGACAATAATGAAAAGATAACTCAACATTTGGAATCACAGACCAAAATGAATGAGTGGGTATTTTTATGCTTTTGTCTACTATATGCATGAGTTTCTCAATTATTGTTTTAGTTTTCCACATGGTCACGTTTGGCTCTACCCGTTAGAGGGGAAATAGATAGATTAAGTTGGATTGGATTGCTTTGTACCATGGGTGAGGAGTAATTGCAGCTCTGGATCGCTATTACGCTTTACTGGAAATATTTAATGGGAAAGAGGGTAAGAATTTGTCTTTTCTTGGTGACAAAAACTATGTCTATTCTCTGTGGAACCTATTGTAATCTTGCACCGATGAGAGGTTCACAATCTTACTGTCCTCGCTCTTGAATGGTATCTTCTTGTTCCTTTTTTGTTAATGGTGGTAAGCTGTCTGTGAACTTTCATCGACAAAATTTCTGAAGGGGTTGAATTTTGTGAATGTGATTGGAAGATGCTGCTATTTGCATGGGTTGATATCTAGATCAATTGTTGTCTGTACTCTGTGGACTGTGGTGCAATGACATGTCTTTGCAATTCTCGTACCTGTGCAAATATTTATTTTGGTGTCTTTTGAGTATAAAAGGTTCTGTTCTTGACAAAGAAATTTTGTGGAATTGGAGGTTGTCGTGTTAATGCGTAGTGTTAATAGATAAATACGATTTAAAACTACTTTTGCCTTTCGAGCAATCAGTTAATAGAGCCTTTTTACACCCAGACTCCCTAAAACCAACCCTGCCACTAAATTGCTTTCTCAATGCATTTTTCTCGTTTCTAGGAACCTAGTGAATGCGTAATGTTTTTGAAAAGTTGTTAGATATTTAGTCATTTTACTTGCTCATGAAGATTGAAGTGAGAATTACTGGGCATAAGGCTCAGTTTTTAGCATTATCACACCCATTTACTGTAGCATTTTTCTGTCTGTGACAGGTATATTGTCTTTAACAATTGTTCTTTAAAGAGGGAAATAACATTTTTTAGTAGTTGCTGTACTGTAATGATTCTGTGAACGACTTGTTTTATGTAAAGTCAATGATCATTCATATATGGTCTTCAGGTATACTGACGGTTTTGGTCATTATTTTGTGTCTATCTCAGATGATTGATGATCAAGATCTGGGTTTTGTTGCCAACTTTCTTGGTATCTTCATATTTGCCCTGGTGATCGCCTATCACTACGTGGTCGCAGATCCCAAGTATGAGGGAGCATTAGGTTAGTCTACATCTTTCGAATTAATCGACGTACTATTGTTGTTTCAGCCTTCTTTACAGAATTGAAGGGATGAGTATACAATCTTACCCTTCTTGAGAATGTATTTCGCCTTACTGTGAAATTTTGGTTGTTCTTTGGTACAAGAATTATTTCATATTTGGATGATACCTGAGCTCGTTTTTGGCAAGATATATCCTTTTATATTTTGCATAAATGATATTTCTGTCTTCCTATTTAAGGTTTTCCGTCACACAAGACATTATCCACGTCTACCTATATATAGGGGGGAGTGCTCTTCTTGTTTTTATTATTAATAGTATGGACAGAGATTTCCATTAAAATTTCAAACACTTTCTCAACAGAAACTAAATATTCTAAAGATATGCTGGTTTATGATGCAAGCAAATTTTCAAATTTAAGTATCACTTCAAGGTTTGATTTTGCAATCTATGGTATCTATCCAATTAAGAAATTGAATGGACGTAATATATTTGCAAATGTAATTATAGATCAGATTTTAATCTTGTATTTTAGATGTGCGTTTTGGGTTAATTTTAATTAAAGAGATAATTTTGTATTTTATTTAAAAAATACTGTGTGATGAAGCGATTCACGTGCTATACGTTGTGTTAATAACGAACACACGGTTTTGTATATATTCCATCGTGAAATAGATTTACGTGAGAGTAAGAGTTATGTTAGTCTTCATTGTAAAAAGACGAAAGCGAAAGGTTGCTATAATTCAAGTATTACTTCATCCACATTTAAAATATTTATCATATATCATACTGATGCTACGATAGTTCATGCCCCCTATTTACACAATTAGACTGCTTCATCCCTCAACAAAAGTACGTAGATTGATCTGAGCTAAAAAAAAGTTGCTACAAAATGAAATATAATGGGAGAAGTATTACATGGTATATTTGCACAACTTATATTACACAACTCTTTTACTTGCAATTTGAGACTTGGATCTTTTTTTGTACACAAACATGAAAAGGGATATTTAACATAAATTGAATATTACTCCCTCCCCGTATATAGAACGTTCTTCTACAATGAACTAACAATTAAGCAAAGGAGTAAAACTTACGAGAGACCTCACCGGCGGGGGCGGTGCTGAACCAATGGTTACGAAGAACTCCTGTATTTTAAAAATAGCCATTGTTTATCAGCATCTCCAAATGCAAGGTGCTGCAGCGGCAGGAAAAGAAGATGGTCTGGATGTTGGTATTAGATCTTGGAAAAACATATTCCAGGGAGACAGAACCAGGTATGTTGGATTCACCGACTCTCAACGGCACATTGGTGATGCCACCAAGAACCAGGTGATATTCTGGTCGGAGACTCGTAAGTGTTATCCTGTGATTCTACTTGTTCGTCTCGTATGAAAATGTTCATTGTTGTTGTACGTAAATTCTTGTTGGAATATCTGTTGTTTTGCTCCTTTCTCCTGGTTGCCAGGCTACTATGCATTAATTAAATGACAAGTGATCTAGGCAATAATAGTGTGGATGCTACCATTCATCGGATTATGTTAGGAGGATTATCTTTGGATATCACTTCTGTTGTGTAGAGGGTTTTATTAGATATATGCTTCCACTTCCCTGAGTCAATCGTACGTGGCATTTCGTAGTTGGCACTCAATGAAGTTATGACTTAAGACATTTTATTTGTTGTGTTCACCTCATCTATAGTCATACGTTGCCTCTAACACCAACTTGCGATCCAAATAGAAAACTAATTTGGCATTCTTCAATGGTCACCCTGATATAATAATATAATAACATTAGATATACCAAAGACAACTGGCACAAGCTTGCTACCTGACAGGGAGATGTGGAGTTAGCCCCATCACCAGTAGTCACCTTCTACATCTCTTAGATGTCAACGAATTTTATATGCACAAGCACCAGAAATAAGAAAACGGCTCTTCCTTTATTTTAAACTTTTCACTCGTGAAAAAAGAGCGAGAAAAGATTAAATAATAAATACTTAAACCATCACCGCCAAAACAAAAGGAAATTACATCTAACGCTACTTAAATGCATACTTAGTTGGATCAATACAACGGATGCAAGGTGCAAATGAAAACAATGAAAACAACTTATCACCTCGCACATCATCCAAGAAAGGCCTTTCAAGTCAACATAAGATCATTGACACCATGGTGAGGACGAACACACACACGAACTTCATGCTCTTCAGGACCTTCATGAGGTTTTGGCACCAAAATTTCGAGAACCGTTCCTGGTCCATCGTAGTATGCTTCAATATTAGCATCTTCTGGAATACGGGTCGAAAGTTGGATTTCTCGAACAAATTCTCCAGGAGGGCAGTGTTCTGCGGATACATCAGCGAGCTTGAATGTTCTGTTGTGTCTCTTGATGAATGGTGTGCCAGATGTACTTGTACAGGACACCTTGATTATCCCATGTGTTATTGTGTTTCTCCAAGAAACCTTTACTCTCTGAAGATCGACAAAGGGCAAGCTAATTACGATTAGATAACCATCTTCATCCTCATATATGGTTTTGGCAGCTGTAACAGGACCATAAACGTTTCTTAACACGCCACTGAATTCATTTAACCAGTGTGGCTCGCTTGAATGAACTTCCAAATCTGGGATTTGATCAGAATGAGCACTCACGGCTAAATAACAAACATCACCATTCCCTTGCGAGAAAAACTCCTTTTTTCGTTTGCTGATGGGAGAAAGGTCAACTGCATCCTCATGGCAATGGTTGGGTGGCTGAGTTGACAGATTTAGCACTGATCCATTGAGCAATTTCTTTGTGTGGGACTGTGAATTATTACTACCCTTTATAGGAGGGGGTGGCCTCTCCAGTTCGAACTCCGTGTTAGGCATATTTCTCCATGACCCGTAATCGCTAGCTTCAGGTGGAATAGTGAAGTTCAGATCCCGCCCCGTAAGTTCCATCCATCTTTTGCGATCATCTTCATCAAGGGCCATTAGATTGGGGGACGGAATAATCTCAATGCCGTGAACACACTGGGGGTTCGATAGTCCCCTGTAATGCTTTCGCTGCATCCGATGTGACCGAACAAAACCTTTGTCAACACTGAATGGAAAAGGGCGCTCCCCTTGACGAGAATGGCCGTTCATAAAACTTCGGAGCTGCATCTTGCCAAGAGCGTTCTCAGGCCTTTCTTTGAACACCCACATATACATGTTCTCCATATCATGTTGAACCATGAAAACATCGAGCTGGAGGTCGGACTTATCGAACCCAGAAACTCCATTACGATCACGTATGATTTTTACCTTTGATTTCTCTTTCAACACCGGTTTAAAGTAAAAGCTAAAAAAGAACCAGGCACCCCAGATGCTATCAATCCTTTTGGCACATTTCCTCCCAATCTTGGGTACACTTAGGAAACTCTCTGTTTCATACAACTGGGAACCGAGCCCAACATCAAAAATGTCACAGTGCTCAGTATTCCAAGGCTGAGGAGGGGGGCTCCTTTCGGCAGAAAGCGGTAAGTTAATATCAGGCGGCCGTGTTAAAATGACTTGGCGATTCATCTCAAGCTCTAAATCATCGTGTGAGGAAGAGGCGCTAGAATCCATTGACAAGAGGGTTGAAGGGTGGTGATTATTCTCCATTGAAAGAACAGTTAGAAGAGCATCTCCCATCCCCCGCAAGCTTCCCTTTTCAAAGGGTGATTTTACGATGCCGGGTTATAAAAATTTCACCACGACAAACATTTCGAGAAAAATATCATCTTTACAGATATATCTCCCTACAGTCAGTCCCAGCTACAAACTCCCGACTCCATTAAACACCTGGACTGATTTATTTTACTAATCTTTCCACGACTCACACGCACAAACTAAATTTTAGAAACCCCAGGTGATAATCAAGAAACAGAAGTATAATTTTTTTTAAAAAAACCAAGAACAAGATAAGGGAAAATCAAATTAATAAGACGCGATGAAGTTCGCAGCTATCCCACGTCTCTCCTAGAACCCTCCAAAGACAGGTGGGAGACATAGATTCAGACCCGTCAAATCCACAAAATTAATAACACAGAAATGCCTAAACAAAAGACACATAAAATCTGTATATTTCTCCTCTTTGTTTATAAGAGGAATAAAAACTCAATCTTTCATAATTAACTCAAGAGCAAGCGTTACCAATCTATGAATCCAAGACCCAAGAAAAGTACCAAATCAGAGGGGATCTTGGAAGAATACCTCTTAGGATAAGCTTCTACAACCAAGAATCCACAGAGATTTGGGCATCCTGAACTATCAATTGGTCCCGCAATCCACATCTTTCTAATCCCTCTAATCCCCGCCTTTCAACAGCAAAAAAGACTATTTTTTCGCTGCAAGCCTACAACTACCAAGCCTGTCTCAAATCCAACCTTCAAGAATCTTGTCAACTACAGAACTCAACATTTTTCCAACGTATTTCTGTCGATAAAGCGAGTCGGAAAAGTAAAGGCAGGTAACGCGCATGTTTCGTCTGTTCGACCTTATTGGGTGTTTAAGTAAAGGAAATAAGGAATTGGATCATACTTGAGCGATTGGCTTTTATAGGAAGGCGGTTGCCGGTTTGTGTGTGGTGGGCTCTGTCAGTAAAAGCCTACACCGAATAATGCTTGTAAGGTGGTGACTTGTCGGTGCATTTCAGGTTATTATCATCTTCATTTCGTTCGTCGGAAAATATTGAAACATATATATTATATTAAACATATATATAAATTTGATACAGTGGGCACCATTTGTGGGCACTTTGTGGGCACCGGGGTGCCACGTCACCCCGGTGCCCACAAGGTGCCCAGAAATGGTTACCACTGTATAATCTCTTAACATATGTATTAAGTTCTGTAAATATTATCATATCAGAGAATAAAACACATGAACACATGCTATATATACAAATATATAATGGTGTCACGTGATAGTTGGGAAGAAGTTGAGAAAAATAGTTATGTAGGGTATCAGATCTGAATTATTTGGTCCAATCATATAATGTCGCGTGACAGTCGGAAAAGAAGATGGGGGAATTTGATTGTGTAGGATATCAGATCCGTATATAACAATATCAATTTCTTTTATAATTTGTGCTCCGACCCGACCATATTTGCTAATTGAGATGGTGTATTTTCATTGGCCCATCCTATGTGACTTGGGATGTGAACTGAATGATTACATTGATATCTCATTCATGATTTATTTGACCATATATTCAACTTCTTTCTCTTCTTTATCAATCATTGGAAATATTTAATATCATGTCGAGTTGGTTAATTCGAACCCCTTTACAATGTGTTTCACACCATCCGTCTTTTTAATTTTTAAATTCATAAAATAAAGCACAGATGGATATTTTTAAGTGGGATCGAGTTCTCTCCGATCGAATCCATTTACATGAAAACAATTTTAAGATTGCTCTAGTTTATGTGTAAATAAAAAAAAATAAGAAGTGAAACTACCTAATTGAGCTTCAAGAATGAAACCAAAAATAAGAAATTGAAAGTAATTACTTGGCACAATGATAACGTAGGATTCATATAATCATACCTTATTCACTGGTGGACTTACGCTTAATATTATAAAGTCTCCTCACATAATTAATTCTATTTGCATCTGAACTGTGTCTTTTTTTAAGCTTTTATAAGAAATATTCCACACTTCTAATAAAAATGCAAAATATGTATTAAAATTTCACCTTTTTACCAAAATCTGAGTCCTATGTACATTGAAAGGTTAACCTTTTTCTTGAATATTATCTGGGGAAATATTGAAGTGGGTTTAGCAACGATTACCCACTAATATATATAACAATATTAACAATAATTGAAATATTTTATTCAACGACCCACTTCCCCTCCCTCCACCATATAACATACTCTTTAAAGAAGAAACAACTGCCTTGAGTTTAAATGTACATCAGAATGAAATTATTACGTTGTAATGATCAGTACCAAAGATCATAAGATCATCCAAGAGAACAACCCATTATTATCTCTTATACATATATGTAACGTGCCAGCAATATTGTAAAATTATAAGTATGAAATATATAATCCTTTGTTTTAAAAAAAATTCAGAATAAAAGAATCAATTTTAGGTCTATTCACTAGCTCGAGATGATTGTGAAGACACGAAGAAGCACTTTTGGCAACTCCTAGCAAAAGTTTCAGCCTCACTTAGATCGGTACCTAACACAAGAATATATCCAGTCCCATAAAAGATTTTATTTGATTTTTCTAATTAAAAGGACTTAATTAGTGATACATCACATCAGAAAGAAGAATTAAAATTCTAGTGGAAGAACTATATATATTAATATATTATTGAAAAATAAATATGCGTATACATTGTACGTAAGAATTTCAACATTTTGACTGAGGTCCAAAATCTCTAGATGGAAGACCAAATGCCAACCTATTGTGCTAATTAACTGTTTATAGTCCACGCGGATACAAAAATATTTAAAAACAAAAAAGAAAGATCAATATGTAACTCCACTTTTCCTTGCTTTATAAGTTTAATAATAATAATAATGGCAGCAGTAATAATTTAATTAGATATTAAGTTCCTTAGTTAAACCTGATGTTTTAGCTACCCGGCTTTTTCTGCAGAGACTGATGTGTCATTTCCTAACTACTGGCGAATACCCTCATGTGTTTCAAAAGTGAGTGCCGATAATTTAAAACATTTTAATAAAACTTTTAACTTTAGACTCAATATGTGAGGTCCGGGGCTCAAAAAGAGGACAGAGAGTGATCGTCGATGTCAGATGTTGCACGGACAATGAGCGGCTCCTGACAGGCTTCTAGAGGCGAAGGGGCACATGAATGAACCGATCCCACACCGGAATGAGAGGGATTACGAGACTGGGAAGTTATAGATGTAATGGATGTTAGTTGAGGAAGGCTTATCATATTTAATTGGTACTACTCATACCAACAAGGTGCATCTTCTTTTCGGGAGCTCATCACTTAAAACTCCAAAGTTAAACGTGCTTGACTTGGGACAATTTTGGGATGGGTGACCCTGTGGGAAGTTTATCAGGGTGCGTGCGAGTGAGGACAAACACGCTGAAAAGTTCAGTGTTGGTACAGTGGGGGCAATCGTTAAATCTGAGGTGTTACACAATATCGTTAAGGTCTTTTGTTAGGGTGGTCCAATGGGAATTTCAAATTTAAATCAGGATAAAAATTATTAAAAATTTGAGAAAATCATTGCTGGAAAAAGTTTCCAACTTTTTAATATCAAACCATATAAAATTGAAACATTTTAGCTTCCTTTAATGAGCTATACATTGTCTAGTTCTTTTGTTTTTTATTAACTTGGGTCTAGCTTGAAACTTTGGGTAAGAGCATAAGCCCTATTACTTGAAATTTGGGGCCTTAGGCAACCACAGCGGTTTGGGCTACACTCTGATGGACATTCGGCCCAATATATTCAGTCGTTAACTTTTTCTGTGTAATTATTGCTGGGCTGAGCTTACGAATTTGCCAATTACATCCCAGGAAATGGACCAATTAGCTAGCTCTGAACCGGAGGACTTCAATGGTTGTTAAGGTGTATTTCTCGATTATAAAAATAGGTTTAATTTCGAAAGATTAGTAAAATTTCAAGTACCCTCATGTTGATATGATTTTAGTTTTATATAACTTGGAAGATGAGAATATTTTGACATAACACCAAGTAATTGATGCTTGATAAATAATACAGATTAAAAGAATATATACTAGCTAGAAACATTTTAAATCTTATGTAATTTTGCCACCTTCATGAGAATTTGGTCCATGGTTGGGATAATTTTGACTCATGTATTGACTTACATATCTTCATTCAGTGTGAATGCTCTATGGAGAAGAGTTAGGGCGTAGAAGATCGTAATGCAAAAATATTTAAAATTTTCTTTGATTGTCATTACATACCTAACAAAAATGTAGAATTGGAAACATAAAATATAATATATCTTAAAATTTACAGTTACTAGTTAAACCCTGGACATAATTATCATATGATCGCAAACATGCATTCTTTTTGTCACTATAATTTTGATAAATATCACAGTGATTCAAAAGATTAATTTAAGATATACTTTGTAATAAATAATAGTAAATGTGTGTCCCATGAAAATAATTAAAGAGTAGATGTTGAATGAGTTGGAGGAGTGGAGAGAGGATATAAATAACGGACCGGAGCCAGAAAAGCTTAATTCGGTCGGGAGACACTATTTTATAATTAAATTCCACCAAAGCTACCCCTTCAGAATTTGCACACTGTTTCTTTATATAAACAACTGAATTTGGAAATCATTTATTAATTTTATATTAACACTATATATATCTTTTCTTGAGAAAAAGGTAAGACAACGATTAGACCATTGTGTATTGTTTAGTATATATTTGAGTCAAATTAAACCACTTAGTCATTATTTTTAAACTAGAAGAAGTGATCCCATATCCTCATCAGTGAACTGGACAAGGTTCGATCCAAATACCTAGTTCTTTTGTTCGGTAGAATTTTTTTTTTAAAAAAACATATAAAATTTATATCTCAAAATAGTTACTCATTTATTTATCAATATTTTAAAGTAAACTCATTTCCTAACATATACATTAGAACGACCAAATATACAAACTACGTACGCAATTCAGATTTATTTTCCTATTGTATTTTATAAAAGAAACAATTTTATCTTGAGTTCCGTTTATCTTCTTTATCTCTCTTCATTTCAAAGTCCCAAACGGGGAGCCTTGTGCAATCAAGTATAAGAGTTAGAGGGTACAAGATTTGTTTCCAGTGTGACCTCTTCGATGCTTAAATTTAGATCGTGACTCAAGCAGAACAAAACGAAAGCCTAAGAATTTGTGTTGAGTGCAAATGATGTGTGACTACCCAGGATATTAGTCGTACCTAGAGTTTGAGTGAGGAGGGACTTGTTATCATGTTTGAGGACTCAACAAGGTAAGTTTTCTTAAAATTATTGATTTATTACTCGATTTGATCTGACCTTTACCCAATCAAGAAGATTTATGGAATTTATCCCTTATTTCACGTGTATGCCCAATTATTACTTCTCATGGAGTTCAACTCGTGAGCTGTATTTAAATGTATGCACGAGTTTGGAAAATACTCTGAATTAGCGAATCATTTAGTATGGGAAAGCGATTTGTGGATGCACAAACTATGTGGTATGTCCGTGCCGAGTGCATCCGAACTATATATCAGACCGAGCACCAACACCACCCAGACTACTTCGCTAACATAGCTTGGGTAATGAATGATATGCCAGTTAGAAGATTTGCACACAATTAGAAAGAATTAGATAAGTGGAAATCTCATTTTTATTTTTACTCAAATGAGCACTTTGGTCATTGTGATATATTGGTTAATAATTATTAAGTACGTATGTTATAGAAGATTTGTAAAAAAATCATCAAAACACGTCATAATTTTTTAATAGTTGCTACTCAATCAAAATTCTCTTCCCTCTCAAAATATTGCATTGAAAATCATCGCTTTATTTCATGCAATCACAGCAATGCCACCATAAAGCTTAGGGGTTAAGAAATTAAGAAAATCAGCCAAGCACCCCTCGAAACCCTAAAAAGCAATAAAACAAAAATAGACAGAGTGAAAACAAATTAGTACTTGATGTTTGTGTGTAAGTATATGTGTGTGTATACATACACACATACCCACGATCAATTATATATATATACATGGCATAAAGCCCTTCTCTTTATTTTAGCTCCTTATTCTCATTCTCCTCTTTATTATTCTCTAGCTTTTTCCTCTCTGTGTGTTAGCCCTCCAGTTGATGTGATTCTCCACCATATCTTCAAAACCTTTACAATGGTTTTTTCTTCTATCCCAACCTACCTTCAGCGAGGTGGTTAGGGTTTTTTTTTTAGATTTTTTACTTTTTTTAAAAAATTCATAGGCTCCCATGGCTTCTTTAGAGAAAAAAGCAAAACAATAAAAAGATAAATATTCTCCTTCCTTTTCTTGTTAATCTTCTTGAATGTTGTTTATACTTCTTAACGTCCTTGTTACTCTTTTATAATTTGTTGAATATATACCATATGTGTTCGTTTTCATTTTCTTGCCTTTTTTGATAATTTTCCGCAGCAACAGAATCATCAAATAATAGTTGGAAGCAGCAGCACAAACCCTTTACTCCCGCCACCACCACAGCCTGCTCAGCCAGCGCCATCACATGGAGGAGGCGGATCTGGGACGATCCGGCCTGGCTCGATGGCTGAGCGGGCACGGATGGCCAACATACCGATGCCTGATGCAGCCTTGAAATGCCCTCGTTGCGAGTCAGTAAACACAAAGTTTTGTTACTTCAACAACTACAGTCTATCTCAGCCACGCCACTTTTGCAAGACGTGTAGAAGGTACTGGACTAGAGGCGGCGCGTTGAGAAGTGTTCCGGTGGGTGGAGGCTGCCGGAGAAACAAAAGAAGCAAATCTGTGAGCTCGAAATCTCCGGCGAGTGAAAACAGGCAAACCGCCACAAGCTCCGCCGGTTCTATTTCCTCCAACAGCGGCCAGGAAAATAATATTTTAGGCCTCACGCCTCAACTTCCACCGCTACGCTTTATGTCTCCTCTAAGTCAGCTCACAGATAACTTTAATGACACTATGGGCTTGAACTACAGTGGAATTTCTGCTCCTTCTTTACTTGGAACAGGTGAAATGAACTTCCAGTTGGGAAGTGGCTTGTTCGGCAATGGTGGTGGAAATGGCGGCATCGGTGGAGGGGTGGCTTCGCTTTTTGCCAGCAGTGGCGGCGGCATTATTGAGCCATGGAGGTTGCAGCAGGTACAGCAATTCCCTTTCTTGGGTGGTGGTCTGGAGCCATCCTCCCCAGGGGTTTACCAGTTCCACGGCGGTGAACCCGCGTTAGCTTTAGGTGAGACGAGTCAATCGGTGAGGCCAAAACTTTCGAGCTCGATGCTAAGTCAGATGGCATCTGTTAAAATCGAAGAAAACCCAGGGCTAAATTTGTCGAGACAGTTAATGGGAGGGATGCCAAGAAATGATCAGTGGAATGCAACTTCTGCTTGGAGTGATATTTCTGGTTTCAGCTCTTTTTCGACGAGCAATCCCCTCTAGGATGCTCTTGATTCATTTGGGTAATCACAAGAAGTACGACTTTAAGCGGCCAATATAAGATGACAATCAGGAGTGGAACCTTTGGTCAATCACACGGTTTTCTGTCTCAATCTATATAATCGTCATGACTAACAGTCGAGTTTCGCATAAGAACTCATGGCATAAACTTAGATTTTTCCGAGTGCCAAAGACTGATATCCGATCGTCTAGCTGAAGAAACCCTAGAAATGGTAGGTTATATTCTTCGTTTTTTATATTTCGTTTGATCTCAATCAGTGTACTGCTTACTATCAAAAAAACTGAGTGTATTTTTGTAGCTTAACCATGTTAGACATGGTGGTCTAACATATATATGTTTTTCGTGGTTGGAACCTAAATACCGTCAGGTGGCTTGGTTGCTAGCTAGATTTACATTTTCATCTGTATTGATCATATAATATAATCATGATCTTCATCTTCGCTTCTGGGATGTTTCTTATCGATTATTGCAACAATCTGGTTTCAGCTTGCAAGATTTGATTTTTTTTTTCCTTTTCCCCGTAATAATGCAGCACGATGATCTTCATGCAGCTAGCTCAAGTATTTAGAGTTTATGAGTTGATGATTAAGCAATCATTTAGTTACTTTAATTAATAATTGAAGTAATGTGAATTTTGATGAGCAATTCAATTTTTAACTCTTTGATGTTCCAATCATTCAATACTCTACGTATCATTTGAATTCAAACTCGATCAGTAGTACTTTATCGTATGAGGAAAATAAAAAAGAAGCGATATATCGATGTATGTTTCAGTAGTGAATCAAAATCTAATATTTATTCGATGCACACAAATATATCGCTTGCAATCAGTTTAATCAGGCATCATTTTGGCATGCGATTTTCCTTTCAATACTGATGAAGAGTTCCCCCATATATGTTACATATGTGGATACCCTCTCGGCTTATAAATTTACTCGAATTTTCATGTGTTCATCCAGCACATAATCCCTCCTTTTTGCCTAATTTTTTAAACAAAATTGCTACCAGTTATTAACAGTCTCAACTTTCAAAACTTTTGGATAATTCCCTATAGATGTTATATATATATAGTCACATTTTTTGTTTAAACTTCCTAGAATTAGTTTTCCGTCGAATTCTCTTACATTATGGAGTAGTGTTGGATTCAAAATTAAAATATATTCATGCATCTAACTCATTATACTTTATCTGTATATGGCTCTAGCTTTAATGCTTCGCTACCTTTAAATTATTTTGAGATCGCTTCAAGTTACGTTAACTTCAACTCATTCGGAGTACATCCATCTCTACACTTACAAGCTTCGATCCAAACTCGTACCTTAAAATAATCAAGTTCTTTGCTTTTCGAATCTGCGCGAACTTGGGTCACATTCTCTACTTCTTTTGAGGCAAGCTAGTTGTCAAGATTAATGTTGAACATGGAATATGTTTGGCTGATAAGTGATAAAATGCGGACACGAATAGCAAATGATGGGAGCCTGCAGCCAGCCCACTTAAAAAATATTAAAACTTCGGAGCTTCCAGATTCCAAACCAGAAAAAGGGGTTCAAATTAAATCCCAGAAATCAATGCATGCTTCTTGATATAATCCTCGGTTTCTGTTCCCCCTAACAATCACGTAAAGACTGCCATATTACATGAGGCGCAGAGCCTGAGTGTGAGTCAAAGATGAATGCATAATAAGTCGAATAATGCATTTTTTTCCTCGATTTTCATGCACATATAATTTCGCACGCGATTCTGATCCGCGTGATAGAACCCCCCGTAAACGTATGTCTTCTTCTTAGATTGGTCACACTTAAGTCTGACACACATATAATATCTGGGCTTTATCTGTTTTTACCAGAACCAAGTGTACCACTCATTTTCAAGCCAAATGATACAAAATCTTGCAGCCCTGGACTAGAACTTATAATTTAACAACAAATTATTTAGAGTTTGTATATATATATATGTATATATATACTATATAGTATATATAACAAAAGAGAGCCAAAATTTGAAAGATATATAAGTTGATGAAGGCTAGTATGCTTTGAGATAAACGGTGAGTGGTCGATACTGTATCCTGGGTTAAGCAAATTGTGGAAAGTGAAAAAGACGTATTCGATCTGTTCAATTTGGTCATGCTGTTCTCTTTTCTTGCTTCGGAATTTTCCACAGTTAATTCAGTTCCAACCTGAATGACGTTGGAACAATTCAAAAGTTTTCACTTGTTCCAAAATTCTATATCTTTTCCACTAATTAAAAAGTCACGGATATATTTGTATGTAATGTATATATAGAAGCACAAATATTTTCTCCAACCTGTACTTATTATTTATATCATACATCTTTCTTTTACAGATATATACATCGATTATGGAGTATTTGCAAAATACAACAATTAAGCAATTTTTATTGATTTCAGACAAGCTTAAAAGGTTAGGCTCGATATCTATTTTGAATTGATTATTTAAATGAGGGTATATGTTATAGTGTACGTATAGTTTATGGTCCCCCTTTCTATCTACTAAGAGGTATCGGAGTGAGTATTAGAAAATTAAGTGGAATATCTCATCTTCAAGGCAAGGAATCTTTGCAATGTAACTTTTGCAAGAACCAAGGCTGCTGCTTATTCAACAACGAATAAAGCAACACATACCTCCTCAATAATAAAGCTCTTAGTCTCCCCTCTCTCTACCTCCCCCCACATCATACATATATATATATATGCAGCATGTGTAAGTAAATATTAAAGTGACATTCATGATTCAGAGATAATCATTTAGATTTGATTATTTGTCGGGTAGTTGTCTAGCTTCATTTATTTTTAGTTACTAAGATTGAGCAATCAGTTGGAATATTATGTAGTGATCCAAGAATTTTAGTTAGCTAGGAATATGGGAAATTCTATGCTACATGGTATGCATACCATATCCATTGTTGCTTTTCATTTACCTATAAAATATATACTCAATTTTATGGTGGATCTGTATATGTTTTTTCAAGATATAGTATGACATCCATGTTGATGCTGATAGGAGGTGTAGTTTATTTTGGACTTTTATAAAAAAATTGTATGTATATGTGTGTGAAGAATCATAGATACAACTTGGAACGTAGCGTTTATGAGTAATAAATAATAATTTTGAAGCAAATATGTGAACCACCAACAGGAATACAGCACTGTATAACATATGTAGTGCCATTAAACACTTAAACTTATATATATATAGCTGCGAAACCTCTTGTGATTAAAAACTAGTTATGAAAGTTAAGCTCGTGTTTAGTCATTCAAAAGAAGCAAACTAAACTCATTAGTTATGAATTGAGATAAGAAGCTTTGTCCGTTTGGTGCATTTGAGACTTCACCATAGTTAATTATTGAAATTTCATGCAAGCGCTACAAGCAAATCCCATAGATTTAAATAGCAATATATTGCATTTTGATCTACTTTTTTACTTGGCTTAGGAGTTTTTTTACAATAATGTTTCGAACAAAGGTAAACATGTCTTCTAAAATTTGGAATCCTGGAGATAGATCTGTCACAAGCCATCATCAATAATATAGCAAGTTATATTAACCCAAGAGTTTGCACCACCCAATAGGAAAACCTCTTGGGACGAAACCCCCTCGTGCGCGGAAGGTGCAACCTACTCCGAGCAGACAAGCCTTCTAAGATGATATCATCTAACAGCTCGATCGGCTCAGAAATTGAAGCCAGATCTTGTAGTATTCTTCGGCACTTGCCACTTCGAGAAACCTCAGAGTAATCCACTCACAGAAACACACCCAATGAGTGTGTGTACAGTGTGGGCACCTTTCGCTTTTTACTTATGTATGTATTTCACGTCCTCGCAATCTATTTAGTTATTTTTATTTATAAAAAAAAAAGTGGAAGGGTTTGAGATTCGAATTCTCACGTTTCTCCTCATTTATTATTATTATATGAACGATATCATGTGTGCCTGGAATCTGATTCCACCCTTCTTTTCCAGGCAAGATTTTATCTGTCCCCCTTGCCTCATCTTCAAAACTATTGTATATGCATGCCAGTAATAAAAGTATATACCACCGGAATATTACTACAATTTTAATTAATTTATCGGTTTCTACATACGACCAATATAATACCATAATTAATGCAGTGAGAATTCATAAGATTAATATCTACTTAACTCAAAAGCCATCGACTACGTACACAAAAAGTTCTCTAAGTTTATAAATATAAATATATCTTAGAAATGTACAGGCTTGCCGTTTAGTTTGAATAGTGCATGTGTGTGCAGATCCTCATATTTTTCTGATCAAAGAAAAAAAACCCTTCATTATTAAATAACTTCTCTCACATAATATATTTTTTTTTTTCAGACGACGTAAGTTTTTACATTTCCTTGGAGTACTGACGTGAAACTGACGGCAACGAGAAATGGTGGTGTGACATCCAAAATTGATAACATGAAACAAAAATCGTTGATGTGTAGCAATAGATTGTTAGCAATTAACTAGAGTTGCCGAAAATTTAAAGTTATCACATGGAAATTAAAAACTTTAACCAAATAATGAACTGAACCCTTGCAAATTTGGCTAAAGTAGTAGTCCAAATTATTTTTCCATTTAATATATTTATGCATAATAATATTTTTTTGAAACCCTTCATACAGAGCTATTGTTTTATGTATATCATAGAGTATACTTTTACCAAAAATATAAGGAATGCTACTAGTTATAAATTTCTATTATTAAAATTCAAATATCTTGTACCCGTAATAAATAAAGTATATCTTGTACTATCTTTGTTGATCACAATACTTTGAACTATTTTAGAATTCTTATACTTATTTATTTAGGTCTAAACTTGATGTTGTCTAAAATCGGATGGGTCGATTTGACGACTCAGCGAATAAGTTGAGGTCCTGTGAGAGCTCCAATGAATGATTTGAGTGTGTTGTTACCTGCGTCACAAAGCAAAGTCAGAGGCGCTGGGAGGTATCCCGACGAAGGCACTCCGATGCTCAAGTCAGCGGTTGCTCGAAAGCTATAACAATTCAAGAACCAATTGCTGCTTATTGAGAACGTACCTTAAAAATGAGGCGGAGCTGTTTTTTTATAGAGAGCGGTGAGTGCTTCATGGGCTTTATCTGAACGGGCCAATTTCTTTGTGACTCCATGAGCAATTTGCTATCAGGCCATTGGGCACAATTACCGATAATTATCTTGATCATTTGTAGACTGACGCATAGGAGGTCAATGGCTCGGCCCATAACCCATCAAAACTCTTATACTGTCTTGTACATTTACTCATTTACCATTCATCGTATTTGATTTGTCATAATATCTTGTATCTTTTGAAAACATGTAACTGGGTTAATTAATTCATACTTATACTTGAT
Source organism: Dorcoceras hygrometricum (assembly GCA_001598015.1). Classification (NCBI taxonomy): domain Eukaryota; kingdom Viridiplantae; phylum Streptophyta; class Magnoliopsida; order Lamiales; family Gesneriaceae; genus Dorcoceras; species Dorcoceras hygrometricum. The sequence goes on from KQ990516.1 coordinate 26,752, forward strand.
TAATTAAACAAGTTTGAGTTCTCAACATGTTTAAGTATACGTTGTTGGATCCCGTCTTCACCGTGTATATCCATTTAAATGATTTTTTTTTCTATTAATTAAAATGTTCGCTCTTTTATAAATTTTAGGGTCCACTTTTTGTTAATTAGTCACATAAACTAAGTTATGAGATTCTCAATATTAAGCTAGTTTTTAATTTTTTTCTTTTTATTTCTAGTAATCTTTTTGGTTGGTCTTTTGATGATCGATGCTTCTTAATCAACAAAAGCCAAAAGCTATGTAGTCTTTGTCGAGAGACGAGTTGGAAGCATCCTATGTTTTATTCATTGGTTTATTTATACATACTGAACACAGATATGTATAGTTTCCAAGTGCGGCCTGTGGGGGCATGCACTTTTTTATATTCATTTTATAATATTATTATGATTAATTAAAACAGTCGATCAATTTCCAGAACTAAATCAAAAGTATAATCTGAGCTGTGAATCGTGGCCATTTTAAAAACTTATTGTCGTGTTGTTTCGAGCTAAACAACAAATTCTCCTTGATTGTGGAATTATACGTGCTCGTCTCAATTATCGCCAAAATAAGAAAATTATATTGACCACTTATTTTATTAGATGGTATATATATAGTGGTTTGGTGGTGCTACCCGTCATGGATTATCTGCATGATACCATGCACCGGTTGCAAAGATTGCGTGAGCACGCAATCTTTTAATTGAAACATGTTTTAATTGAAAATAAAATCGTGCCTGTTATTATAATATATCACTCATCATGGGTTTACTTTGGTCGAGTAAATAGTTTAAGTTTTTGGACTTTTGGAAGGTGAAACGTTTTCTTTGCCATTTTTTTTTTCCTTTCTGTAGATATAATTTAATATAAAAACAACTAATTTATACCTTGGAATATTAATAGGATCGATAGTTAATTTTCTGTCTTGTTCTTCTTCTGTTTCCTTTTAAGCTTTTCACTTTTTTCAGTTGTAACGTAAGGGTCCAAAATCACAAATAAAACCACGATTAGTGGATCGAAAGATTCTTACAAAACATTTTTGAATGTTTTATTTCAGTCGTTTCCCCTCTCCATTATTTCATTACATCATGCATCTATACTAATCAATAGGGCACACGAGCTGCATGTGTAATATAGTTTGTAGAGAAATATGTTGCATACAAATTATTTAAAATGGAAACCATTAATTAATTGTTATACTATAACTTATGAGCAGTTTGAAATGAAAGAGTTTAAAAAATTTATGAGGGTATACTTGAAAATTCATTAAAATTGTCAAAGACAGTCATACTATAGGTTTATCTATAATAATATAACATACGTGTACACATGAGGCAAAGCATATACGTTTCTTTAAAATAAAAGTGGTCAAAAATTAGTCATCCGCTATAAACGAATATGATTTTGACTACACGAATTTAGTGTTACAAAAATTTGGACTCGTACGTTACTCTAATTAGTCGGCAGACACACGTATAGTGTATTCCCCATCGAAGGCTTATAGTGGTAAATTAACTTTGTCATGTTGATAGCGATTAGCACTAAGCTACAATCCTACCGTCACAATCCCAATAACCAAACATGTTCCAGGCGACCCATTACCCCGACTTATCCGTATTTATTAATAGAAAATGTGGCTTAGGATTCACATTAATTAAACAAATTTGATGTAGCCGAATTTTCTCAGTCGACGAGCTACCATCATCATGTCGGGAGCTCGGGAGCGTCGGGCACTGACGGGCAGGAGTTGCTTCTTTTTTATGTCTGCAACCACAAATCACAGGTCAAAGGGCGTCGGAAGTGTGTCCGGCGAAATCCCTCCGATGCTTAACTCAGGCAGTGCGCAGGAGAGAAAGCGAGAGCAAAATATATGCTGTGAGAGCAAGTGAGTGCAAGAATGAGTGTGTGTGGGATGAAAGAACATACCTGATATTTATAGAGGGGTTAGACGGTGGAAAGGAGAATATCTCGGCGAATATTCTCCGCGATCATCGGGACCCAAGATTCTTCAAATAAGTAGAGACGTATTTTGGCGGGATTCATTTGCACAAGAGAAGACGTATCCTCGGGAAATATTCCCGAACTGGTAGTGAGTTCTCGGGCTGACTACCGATCTTCACGTTAGCCTTCGAGCGATTCCCGATCTTGGCGACGCATGTCGGGGTCTCCAGTGAGCTGCTCGGTCCTCGGGTCCCGATGTGGTTATGGGGGGTCATCCAAGTTATATAAATTAAAATTAACAACGACGATCGATCAAGATAATCTAATCGAACCGGCCGGCTAGCGTTGATCAACAAGTGCTTTGTTAAATTATGAAAGTACGAATGAAAAAACTTATGAAAGTTTAATATTTTAAACCTCATCAATCCCTTTGTTAAATTATGAAAGTACGAATGAAAAAACTTATGAAAGTTTAATATTTTAAACCTCATTAATCCCAGGAATTAAATTAGTTTTGATTAGAAGATATAAAAGTAAAGATGGAAGGCATGCAGTAATGATAGGATTGGTAGCAGGTATCTTTATAGTTTGGCTGCTCAAATTCCTTAATAGCAAAGGAGAACAGACGCCCCCGCACTTTTTGACAATTCCATCAAATCCACAAACACAAAGTGCAAATTAGTTGCCCAATTTTGACATCATATGTATCCAAAACTAAACCCGTATTTTAGAAAGATAAGCTATTCAGAATATTTTCTTACATATGCTCTACTTTCTTTGATATAGTAAAGTGCTTGCTCAAGCTAGTTTCCTTACATTAACTAATATAGTACTCGTGACCTTTGGCATGGGAAAGCTTTTATGCTAAATAGTTTGAGTGAGAAATTTGCAGGTTGTATTGAAATTTAAAGCTTTGAAAATGGTTTTCTTCGATTATAAAGGGAATATACATAGGCCTCTGGTGAAACTTCTTCCCACTGAAGGAATTGGATTGGGCTTAAAGGGATGAACACTCTTCAGCTCAATTTGGGAAGTCCTATTGTGGACCTAACAGCAAGCCCCTTAGAAACTATAGAAGACAAATAATGATGTCTTCTACGTAGAGGGCCTCATCTGCGGGAAACTAATAATTTATGGGCCTAAAATGGCCTGATTTATTCGCAGATATACTACTGTTCGAATATCTCGACAGAAAAGTACATATGTCTTGCTGAAAAAGAGGCAGAACGAGGTTCTTTATTCAATTTTTCTTCGAAAATATTTACTAGAATTCTTTAAATCAGATTATTATAGACGCGTGAATTTTGGTCATTACCGAGTCCCATTTCTCAAATGAGCAGAAGCTACTAAAATATCGGAACTTAAGTTAAATTTTTCATCACAAGTTTTTTTGCTGGTGAAGTTTAATTTGAAGAAGATAAATATGTTGCCTTCGGTATTTGTGTCACTTATAAGTGACCTTATTGATTGAGGAGTTTGTAATAAGGAGGCTTTGAAATACTTTTTTGTTTTGCATATTTTTCCTTCTTAATCAGTAGAGTTTTTTCTGATAACATATCGCGAAGATTATTTCTTTTCCTTTAAGAAAGAATTTGGATGTTTCAGCGAAGAAGCCGTGGCCATCTCATGTTTTCAGTGTTCATTAGATTCATATCCTTTTCTGTTAGATTTGAACTTGGGAGCATGTATGAACTTGAAAAACTCTGAATTCTGCATGGAATTTGCAGTTGAGAGAAAAAAAAAAAAGATAGCTCAACCTAACTACAGCTAGTGGTCTCTAAAAAGATTTGCCTGACGACTAACTTTGAGAGGGAGTCCAAAATTCTGATACACCCGTAGCTCACCTCCCAGGCTTGCTGTTACAATCACCATTCCCCATGCTGTTGCCTGAACAGTTTGGCTGCTGCCCCCATCAAACAAATTCCAAGAAGACGACCACGACTGGGATGGCGAACTTCCTGAAGCAGAGATGGAGGACGGATCATCGTACCTGAGAGATTGAGAGGACGAACCAAAAGACTCGCTGACACCGATGCCCGGATCATCCATGCGAGAGGAGTTGGCGAATTCGTCTTCTGCACAACTTGTTAGTCTCTCCAGTGTATTGTTTTTCTTGGGAAGAGGTGGCAAGTGCCTCCTACTACTGGCACCAGCCACTCTGTTGTCTTCTTTGGTGGGAGAATTGCCAAGAGATTGTGGTGGTGTGGCATTGGACCGTTTCGAATGCCTTTTCGAGTGTATTTCTACCATCGGGGGCTCGTTTCGTACACTACCAGGCCATGGAATCGCAACTGATACATCTTTGCAGTTGAAGTGCTCATGAGCAAAGATTGTCACTCCAGTTCTTCCTTTCCCACCCCCTGGATTCTTGGATTCGTCGAGCTTCCAGATATAGACCTGAGAGTCTTCGCTCGCGCTGATGATGTGTTTTCCATCTGGACTGAAGGAGGCTGATATTTGGCTGCTGGTATTCCGGAATCCTGTGTAGTAAATCAGAATATTTGTTTTCGTGTTATTACATTCTTCCTGAAGTTTCAAACGGATATTTTTGGGACATACCTCTAAGTTTCTGGACGAGCTCTAATCCATTCAAGATTCGGATTCGTGAATCAGCTGAAGTAACGAGCACCTCAGATGAGTTCGAAGGAGAGAACTGTGGAGGAAAAAGTTTTTAGTCACTCATTGGCAATTTCTATGAGGGGGCATGGAGATGTAGGTAATATATGCCCACCTGAAAACCTGTAATTTTTTTCGCTTGAACCTTTTTCTTCTTCTTGATTTCAATTTGGTCTTTCTGTTCCAACTTGTAATCTATGTTAAAAAAACACATAAATGTAAGATCTGAATTTGAGGGCAAATCTCAAGATTACAAGCATTTCAATGTGATAGCTAGTCTTACCTGCATCAATACTATATGTTCGAAAGCTACCTTTATGGGAACCGATGACAGCACCCTACAAATATGGACCGAATTTGATTTCATTGAATTTTGTACTTTTTGTTGGATGAAGGAATCTAGGAAACAACCGTACATGCAATGTTTTCATAGAAAACTTTATATTATACCATTAATATGATTCTTAGTAGGTACCTGGCCGTCAGGAGTGTAGCAAGCAGCAGTGACCATTTCGTTAAGATCAGTCCAGTCGACAACTTGACGGTCCGGTATGCTCCAAATGCGAACCTTTGCATCAAGTGAACCACTGATGAAGTAATCATCATTAACTGGATTGAACTGTATGCAGGTTACTGCCACACCATATTCTCATTACTACCAAATTGTGATCCATGTTGGTTAATGAATGCTCTATAATATTGTATCTCACCATAGTCATTGTGTGCGAACATCTTTAAACAGCTTTTAGATTCCAAGTCCCACATCCTCACTGTCTTGTCCATCGAAGATGAAAGCAGTAGCTGCATAGAATTGTCAGATTCTTGAGTTAACATCGATAACATTCTTAATAATCAGACCAAAAGATCCCCTTCATCATGGTTACCCGAATAGTTTGTGCAATATTTCACATTCATAGCTTTAAGTAGCTCTATATTTGAACAGGCTTTAAAAGCTAAGCAAATTAATCTCTTCTTTCTGGAGGAACTATGTTCTATTTTTTCAGCCTTGTGATAAGCGAATGTACTGAAATATTTCCTGGTTTTAGTCTGATCTGCTTTGTTCTTTGTCTATGGTAGATGAAGCTGACCTGAGATTTCGACCATGAGAGATCCAATACGTCATCTTGATGCCCTTGAAAGCTGCATACTGGTTTTTCTGATAGAACAAACACAGTTTCTGGCATGTTAACGTAGTCGGGTATTTTGTGGCCCTTTTTCTTATTGATCTTTCCTTTTTTCCTCCTCTCAGATGGCGAAGGTGTAATCTCTGCAAGCGGAGGCCGTTCTGAAATAGGGCCAGCCATAGGGTGAACAGGTGTGCCACCAAATGAACATGAATCATCTCCTAATCTTGCAGACATAACATCGCATTCCTGCACTTCCCACACATGGATCATCCTATCTTCTCCTGCACTTGCTAGGAAGCGTGCTTGGCAACTAAATCTGATTGTCCAAATTGATCCTGTATGGGCTTGAATCACTTGAGACATGTGCAATGCCGTGAATTCTTTGTAGGGTTTCCCGTGTTGACGAGTTTTAACCCATTGAGACGATGCATTCTTAGGATCTTTCTGGTCTACGGCTGAAGCAGAGTGCTCTTGTTCTTTGTCTACTATCAATCCACTCATTGAATGTGTTACTCCCAGCTTGATGTTTTTCAATATTGCAGCACCCCTTCTCTTGCTGTTTCTGAAACTCTTGGAAAGGTATGAGTTTTGGGCGATTTTATTTCCATTTTCATGAATACTTCTTGACCCATTTTCACGACGCATCAGCTCTTTCACGACCGGCGAATATCCGACGGACCTCTCAAACTCCTCCATTGTAAGCTGCTTCCCTGTCTGAACATCACTCAGCTTATTCCACATTCCCTCTTCATTGTACTCCTTCACTATAAACTCCTTTCCGGTGTCCAAATTCTTTATCAAGAAGAACGAACCAAACGCCCCATCCGATAACACAGATTGCATCACCTCACTAGGCGGCATTGATGTTCTGCCTTTCGATCTTCTTGGAGATATTCTGACTGCACTTGAGTATTGACACACACCTAACCTTAACCCCAATTGCCCTGATGATGTTCTAGTGAGTCGCTGTTTTGATTCGGGGCCAATAATATCTTCTTTTCGCTGTTTTGTTTTTGCAGAAAATGCTTCTATATCACCATCAGATCTCGACCTGACGAGGACGACTGGCATAGCATGTGAAGGCTCGTCTGGCTTCAATTCTTCTGTGGAACAAGACTCCACCTTTGTTGTGGAAACATTAGCATTCCCTGCATCATCCCTTGTCGAGATTGTTTGAACAACTTTAGAGCTGGCAATCTTCCGAACCTCTTTATTGCTTGACAACCCCATCCCTTGTAAAAGGCGCTTGCGCCTCTCATTGATATCTCCTGGTTCAGCCGTCCACAAGCCATAACCATCTATTAAAGATGAAGGATTTCTAATAGAGACAATGGAGCGGATGCTTTTGATGGAAGCCGAAGAGACCGCCGAAACAAAAGACATCCGGCTGTCCTCAAAATCATCATCATCTGACCCTGAGGATGCCAAATCCAATGTAACAGCTGAAGATATCCTGTCGGAAGACTCGAAGAAACGGTCGTCGTCGTCGTCGTCTCCGAGTCCATCCCAATTCATGGTTAGTGTTCTTCGATCCATCATAACACATTTCTCAGAATTCCTGATTAAAAAAAAAAAACAATCAGATCAAGATTCTGAAAACATTCTTGAAACATATATTTGGGATTTGTTCCATCACTTTTTTAATCACCGGAAAACTATTCGAAAATGAACATTGTTTGGTGAATTCTTGGCAAGAGAGTAACAAGTGGAAAATAGAGAAGAGGAAGGGAGCAAAAGAAGGGACTCTAGCATTCAACGTTACATTTGTCTGAAGAAATGGAGAAGAAGAAGTGAACGACAAAATATCGTAGAACTCTTACCGCTCCTCACGTAGAATATATAATATTAACTAAATACTAAATGAATGATCTGATTTTGATTAAGCCATAATAGCTTTATTCTGGTTTTAGTTATTATTACATTTTAGTACGACCTTAAATCATACCACGTTCCCAGTTGTACTTTGCATCATGCCGACTAACTAATTATTGGCACTATTAAATAAATGACATTATATTTTTGGTGGTACTGATAGGTTGGCCACTCGGCGCCTTGAAAATTAATATCAATTCAATATATCAAAATTCTGACATTCATTCCTTATATCTATTCAATGGTATAAACATTAAAGGAGATGTATATAATTAATTAATTGGAATGTCAAAAGACAACAAAGAAATAAAAGATAATATGGGGTTACACCCGCCACCATTGATTGCTATTAAAAGTTTTTATCACCGAATTTTTTACAAGTAAATAATCTAATTCCAAAGCTGAAATGTGTTATATATCATAGAACTTGATATAATTTAGAAATTATATTGTCATGATTTATGAATCTAAACTCAATCGATTGAATTTTGTCCTACAATATTTGTGTGTTCAGGCTGCTAATATATATTATAGGACATGATATAAAACATTATATAGGGATGATTTATAAATCTAGATTCAATACATTTGAAGAAAAATTATTATATTGAAATTTGGATTTATAAATCTGATTATTTGGTGATCTAATATCCAGTTTAACTATGTCATTGATAAACCGTTGAAGTATTATTTGTAATTTACTTCTATCTATGGCAAGAGTTTATAAAAAACATGTTGGTGATATGTGTAACTAGAGCATATAATAATCTATATCTTGGATTTTATTTCATATAAAATAAAATATTTGATTTCTTTTTTAATGTGGAAACGAATGATTCAAGAGGAAGAAATGTTGGGTGAAGAAATCGTTTTCTTAGAGTAGAAGGGCATAAAAATATACGGCCTCCACCTCCACCATAATGTGGAGCCACTGGTTTTGCTTTTACCATGGACAATAAACTACACTTGATTCTCCAACCGGGTTGTGAAATCGAATTTTCTTTTCTTTTTAGAAACTCTAGTCGAGAATTCTTAATTCACTGGCTTGTATATTTGTCGATATATGTGCCTCAATTTCAAAAAAAATAACATATATATTTATCACTTGAGACTATAAATATGAATAATTTAAAATAATAAGATATGAAGTTTAGATATACTGTATAAAGTAATGGTTTACTAAGACGGGAAGCCCAAATGACCCTGGTATGGGACATATATATTTATCACTTGAGACTATAAATATGAATAATTTAAAATAATAAGATATGAAGTTTAGATATACTGTATAAAGTAATGGTTTACTAAGACGGGAAGCCCAAATGACCCTGGTATGGGCCTGGACCATAAAATTTTCCAAGAAATGCTGCATATATTAGTTCTATATATAGGAATTATTCGTACAAAGGCACGAGTCTATCGGAGATCAAGCGGCACTCTAGAGAATTTACAGGTAAATTTCGATCGCATTTTGAATCGTGAGGCGCTTGGTTGTTGAAGCCAATTGACAACATTCTCTAGCTCTCGAAAAACGGTAATCCTTCCTTCATCGGTGCTCTTTAGTACTTGATCGATTTCTCATTTTTATTCTGAGTTTGTGTGATCTCCTCTGTGGTACGTAAAACTTGTGGTCTTGTTGGATCATCATTTTCATTTCCTCTTCTTTCCTCCGCCTTTCTGAGATAGATTTCGATTGTTTTTGTTTCATTTGCCTTTTTTACTGTCAATGTGTGAGATCTCTGGTGAGATAATGTTTACGTTTGGAATGCTGCAGATTGACTTTAGATTTCGTTTAATACCATCTCCGTAAGACTGTAACAGAGGTATCCGTGCGGATACTCATCTTTCGATAAATCTGACAAACTGCTTGATATTGGTGGATTCTGTCGGTACATTTTTCTGTGAATGAAAAACAAAACAAAAGAAGGATTAAAATGCAAATTGCTTTGTCACATTTGTTTTTTATGCTATTCTTCCTTTATAATTAAATTTAGTTTCTCGTCAATATAGTATACATCTCTTTCAGAATATAGCCGCCCTTCAGGCTAGCTATGATTTTTGTTACTTTCAGCATTGGCTTTTAACTTTGTTTAGATCTGGTCATTTGGTATGTAGGTTTCGATTTATGTCTTGTACGGTTTTTTATGCATCCGTGGCCTTTTATGTTCATGTACTATTAAGTAAAATGAATGAATTTGTTTCTGTTCGTCAAGAGCAAGGCATGTAAACAACGTCCTGAAAGGTGATCGATTGGTCACACAGTTGCTGATGGGATTATGTTATCATTTCAATCAATCTTTATAGTATTGATGATGTCTGCCATTTTCTTTCCCTGCAGGTGAACGGATAAATGGCGGATACCGAGGACATTCAACCGCTTGTGTGTGATAATGGCACGGGAATGGTCAAGGTAATTATAGATCTAGTTTTATCTCTGATCCTCTTTATTGGCATTTATATATTTGGGTGATATTCCTTTTTTTGATCGGCCTGAAACATGTCAAATTGCTTCCTTCTTATCATTATGACTGATGGATTTAGGCTGGATTTGCTGGAGATGATGCTCCAAGGGCTGTCTTTCCCAGCAGTTATCGGTCGCCCTCGGCATACAGGGGTGATGGTTGGCATGGGGCAGAAAGATGCATATGTTGGAGATGAGGCCCAGTCCAAGCGTGGTATTTAAGTTTGAAGTACCCAATCGAACATGGCATTGTTAGTAACTGGGATGATATGGAGAAAATTTGGCACCATACGTTCTATAATGAACTCCGTGTTGCTCCAGAGGAGCACCCTATTCTTCTCACAGAGGCACCCCTCAACCCAAAGGCTAACCGTGAGAAAATGACTCAAATAATGTTTGAAACCTTCAACTCCCCTGCCATGTATGTCGCTATTCAGGCGGTTCTGTCACTTTATGCCAGTGGTCGTACTACTGGTGAGTGGATTCCGTTTTATCCGCAAGATTTGCCTGCATCTAATGGAAGTATAGGAATAGAATTGAAGTTATTTGGATTTGTTAGTGTTATTTGGTTTGAGTTATGAAATATTATGTGCACGTTTCTTGGAGCTAAATATGCTGAAATTTCTTCTATTATAGTTACGAATGCCAGTAATTTCTCATACAACTAACGATTTAAGGGAGATATTTTCTTTGTTTTTTTTTTTGCTTTATGGAAATATGGACTTTACTTCCCTTCAACCTGTTTTGTTGTCATTTCAAGGTAAAATGTGCACACAGTGATGAATATTGTGACATAGGAACAATTCGATTGTGCATTATCACTATAATAGATTATTTGGTGTGTGCCAAGATATATCACCTTTGAATCTGTTAACACGTTACTAAAAACATCCATCTTGGTACAGTTTTTATTGAGTAAAAATCACAACCTGTATCATATCTCTTTAAGTAATCACATGCTTCTGTGCAGGTATTGTTATGGACTCTGGGGATGGTGTCAGTCATACAGTCCCCATTTATGAAGGTTATGCTCTGCCCCACGCTATTCTCCGTCTTGACCTTGCTGGTCGTGACCTGACCGACCAGTTGGCTAAAATCCTCACCGAACGTGGCTACAGTTTCACTACCTCTGCTGAGAAGGAAATTGTCAGGGACATGAAAGAGAAGCTGACATATATTGCTCTCGATTTCGAGCAAGAAATGGAAACGGCAAAGACAAGCTCTTCCATCGAAAAGAACTTCGAGCTACCTGATGGTCAAGTGATCACTATAGGAAATGAGCGCTTCCGATGCCCAGAAGTCCTTTTCCAACCTTCTATGATTGGTATGGAAGCTGCTGGTATCCACGAGACCACATACAATTCCATAATGAAATGTGACGTTGATATCAGGAAGGATCTTTATGGAAATGTCGTCCTGAGTGGTGGGTCTACCATGTTTCCCGGAATCGCTGACAGAATGAGCAAGGAAATCACTGCGCTGGCTCCCAGTAGCATGAAGATCAAAGTCGTGGCTCCCCCTGAAAGGAAGTATAGTGTTTGGATTGGTGGATCCATCTTAGCTTCCCTCAGCACCTTCCAGCAAGTACGTCCGAACTTGATCGTTATCATCGTTCCATCTTGACTTATTATATACCTTTTTCGTTAATACAGGCTTTATTTTTATTTTGCTTGATTGCAGATGTGGATAGCAAAGGCAGAGTATGATGAATCAGGGCCATCGATTGTGCATAGGAAATGTTTCTGATCATAAGCAGCATCTTTGTTTTGAGCGTTCTTGATTTCAGCTTTTAATTTCTGAATTCGTTGTGTTGGTTTTGTTGTTTTTTGTTGATCTCTGTTATGAAATTTTGGATGGAGATGGACTATCATTAAGCAATAGAGGATTATATATGTTTGTTACTATATTAAGTTACTGATATATACTTCTTAGTACGTAAATGTGCGGTTTGCATTAATTTAACGATTATATTTGAAACGAGTGTGAATTTAGGATACTTTGACATTCGAAACAGAATCCCAGATTTTCCCATATACATTTGAATGTTAGTTTCATCAACTTTATGAATAAAAAAATGATGTTCGATCTTGTGTTTTAATTCATATGACTCCAGCGTAAGATGATATGGTCATGGTTGTTTAATAGAGTTTTGTTTCCATGGAATACAAAGTAGCGATCGCGATGAAGTATGGTACATTTGTGTTGTTTGAATTGGAAAAATGTTTTGGTGATGATAAAATGGAAACTCATGGGGAAACTAACGGGGGTATATTTAATCTATAGATTTAATGAGTTTTTTTTAAATGATAGACTTTTGTGGAATTGATAGTAATTTGTAGAGTTTCATGAAATCTCATAGAGTTATAAAAAGAATTCAATAGACTACATTATACTTTTATAGATTTTTAGAGAGATTTTTATGGATTTGTAGATAATATTTTATGGATTTATTTTTTAATATAATTTATGAATTTATAATTTTAAGTTTTTATAATGATTTTATTTCAACTTATAAATATATAACATTTATTAATTTAAAATAAATATTTTATTAACATACCAAATTTCAATTAAAAATTATTAATAAAATACTATTTAATGTGCAAAATTCAATTTTTCAAACAATTCAACACCATGTTTTTAATAAATAATAAATAATCAAAACAAATAATTTTAAATTAATATCTATTCTAAAATCTATCAACTCTACAAAAGTCTAATAATAAATAATCAAAACAAGTGATTTAGCGCTTGATTCGCTCTAATATGAGCCGATAGATTCACGTCTATATGAGTACTGTACTCTCTGAGCTGTTCGCTATATACGCGATCTGAAAGCTTGTGTGCTCTGCACTGTCTTTGCTCTAAGTTGTTATCTGCATTGTATTCGTTCTAAGCTGTTCTCTGCGCTGTATTTAGAATTTTAAAATTTTAGACTTTTGTCGAGTTGATAGATTCTTATAAACTTTGATGGCATCCCATGGAATTGTAAAAAGAATTCTATCGACTTCATTAGATTTTTAAAGAGGTTTTTGTACGGACTTTTAAATATAACACTAAAACTTTGGAAAGAATTAACAAATAAAACTCGACATTTGATATTGCAGAATAAATGGACATAATAAAAGTAAATAATGTAAAATAGAAAAAAATAAAAATAAAAGCAAAAATGAGCGTATATATAATATTTACTACTATATATTATTATTGCATCTCAACTTTTAATATACAAATGTTATATATATTATTTACAACTATATATATATAACTTCTTGAATAATTATTATTTAGGATTTAGAAAATTTTCAATTATATAAATAACGAATAATTATTATTTCGGATTTAGCAAGTTTTCAATTATATAAATAACGAAAAAGTATGAAATTTTGTGATAGTTGGATGTAATTGAATATCGAAGAGAGAGAAAGGTAGATAAAGTTGAGTATGTGATAAAAGTGTCATCAAATCTCAAGGGTGGAGAGAAGAGGATTTTTTAGTTTTTGTTGTTGTACCTATAACTTTATAGTTTGTACATAGAGGATTTCGTAGGAATGACACGAATTTTATTGGGATACCTGTAAATTTCTATGAAGTTTTAAAAAGTTGAGATTGAATACCACTTGATTTTTTAAAACTTCATGAAAATCTACATTGTATATCACCAAACTTTTATAGAGTTCATAAATATGTCAATTGAATATCTCTGGATTTTTAAAATCCATCGAAATTTATAAAAGTAATTAAAATTCATTGATCGAATATAACCCATAAGAGTCTAGACTTTAGAGCGTGGTTTTGGGTGTATACAAGGAATGAGGCACTGTTATGCGTGGTGATGCTGATTCCCTGGGCTAATTAATATCTTGAAATATTAGGGTGGAAGGTTTTTTTGTTTCAACCGGTTTTTGGGATATAGACGTTACAATGGTGGTTTTGACTGACTATTGTCTACCCGCTGGCGGCGACTCTTCTTTGTACTTATTCTGATGTTTAAATTTCAAAGCATCTCTCTCAGCCTTATATTTGTTTTCTTTTTTCTTGATAATGATTTGGATGTTTATCTTTGTTTATGATGACTAAAGTAGGATATGAATTATATAATGATACAATTTTTTAATTAGTATCTAATAATATCTTTTAAATTATAATAAAAAGTATAATAAGATATAAATTACAAAGACAATGAATTAATTAGGAGTAGTATCTTATATAAATAGTATTTACAACCAGTAAATAAATAAATATTAAAATCACTTGATCTAAATTTGGTTAATGCTATTTTTTTATAATTGAAATCAAATGAAAGTAGTGAATTGAGAAAAGTGTTAGGAAAAAAGAATCGGATGGAGAACTGAATTATGCAATAAATGTAGATTAAATAAGAAAAGATGTTCTTTGTTTAATTTTATTGGTAAATGAAAGAAAGAAATAAAAAAATGTTTATTTAATATGATAATTCTAAAAATCAAAACCAAGGGAAAATTAGCTTAAAAGAACCATCCGTATATATGTAATAATAAGTATGAAAATATATGTGATATAATATAAAACTTGTATGTGTAAGTATATTGGTTGACTATTTTACAAAAAATATTTTTATTGTTGAAAATATGTTTTGACCATAGTTTATTATATAGGTAAGATTTTTAGAAAAAACGACATATTTCGAGGTCAGGCCAAATTGCCAAATGTCGGATCCATAGGCTTTCACTTATTTTTTCGAATAGTATATTTAAATAACACTTATTTAAAAATATTTCAAAACCGTTTACAAGTAATTTGTTCAAATATTTATTTAAATTTTTTCATATAAAAACATTAAAACGTTTTTTAAATTGTTGTATAAATGAAGCCAAAGTAAATTTATGATTTATTAGGGACATTTTAAAATTCTCTATAGCCATATCACATCGGAAGAAGTGAATAGTGATTTGCTAATTCTCAATCTGTCCGCTATTGTCCTATTCAAAACCAATAACCAAAGGACGTGGAATTATTAATCTGACACGTTAGGGTTGACAAATGAGAAATTCTAGAGTTTTCCTCCATTTAAAGTCATCAAAAAAGATTCAACTACTTCCCAATACAAGTGGAATCCCCAGAATTTTGATCTGTTTCTATTTATATTTCAAAGGGTCCATATTTTCTGTTTACGCCAATGTACCTATAGAAATTGTCAGCCGGGTCCATCATATTTATGGAACTGATTTTTGTAATTTTAGAGGACAGAATACAGTAAAGAAATAAGACAAAACGATACAAGAAGTATAAGAATTTGTTTATTCCTTTTTAAAAAGACAGAGATTTGAAATTGTGCATATAATATACTATTTGTACAATTATATATAAGGTATTTGACAACTTGTTAATTTTCTCTTCATTCACTAGGTCCGAATTTGCAATCAACGATAGTGATTGTCTCCTTGCATTTACATTTGATAATAAATATATCACGAGATGTCAGAGGCACCAAAACCACAAGGAAAGTAATCCAATGTTGACTTAATCACTCATGAATCTACACTTACATTTATTAAATACCAACCAATCACAAAACAATTAAATACACTCTTCATTCAAGATTTTGTTTCTTTGTATTATTATTATTATTATATATTATTATTACATGTATACCAACCATATCACGAAAAGAAGCCGATTTCATAATTTTTTTCACGAATCAAAATATTCATCTCCTCAATAAAGATGGAATTTAATTACTCGAGCCAACTTTTCGTTGTGACGTTGTTTTCTCAATCCTAACTTCATGAGAAACTTTGTTTTGGTTCGGACAAAAAAGATTCAAAAGTCTGCCCAACTCACGCGCAAATGTTTCTAAGCAATCAGTTTTTAGAGCAAAGATGTCAACGCAAATAGAAATTCATGTCCCGTGGCCATGAACATCGTGCATTTTTTTTTTTTTTAAAGATAGCTTAAGTCAAGAGGTCAAGACTCAAGTGCAATCAATATTTAGACTTTTCTATAGCCAGCATAGAACAATGTTTGTTTAGAAAAAACGAAAGAATCTTCGCATTTCTATTGAATTCACGAGTTCAGGTTTACATAACTACAAGGAAAATGTGATCATAACTACACATTTTTAAGTCCAATATTTAGGGGGGGGAATCTTGGGGACGTTAGCATTTACAAATCCCCAGTAAAAGGTATATATCACAAAATTTACGACAACAAAGCTTTTTCCTATATTTAGTTTTTTGGTTGTGTGTGTATCTGATTCCTAACCTAATCACACTGATGATCGCCATATCCTCCCTTCGAATGAGATAATGATAATCGAGACGTCATCATGGTATCTGCGGCGATCCCCTTGAGGTATATCAAGTAACTCATGAAAATCCATCCCTGCCAATTCAATCACAGGTTGAGGTTCATCAGATACAGAGGTTTCTATAGCATTATTTTGTAATGAAATGCGGTAGAGAATTTGGAGTCATACCGGCTTTCTTAGCAGCACGAAATAGCACTTCTTCAACCAGATGCTGAGCCGGATCACCCTCAGGGAAAGTTGACATAAACATCTCAACTTCAGAGACGGCTTCTTGGTTAGTGAAGTACTGGTAAAGGCCATCAGATGATAGGATCAAGAACTTGTCTATTGGATCTAATCTGTGGTGGCATAAAGAAGGTGAGCACGTGATGTAAGGGTATGTTCCGACGTAATCGATCCTGAACATCTCGAGTAGCGCATTGTTCCATTTGGGCTGTCAAAATACACATCAATTCAGAACATATATTGAATTTTATGCAGTTTGGAAGTTATGCATGGACTATGGATCGAAATTAAAGTCCCTGATTATGCCCACTAAAATGGAGTATAGAAGGGAACCTTTAATCTACACAAGAAACTATACTATAGCTGATGGATTAAATCTATGCAGGAGCTCAAATGCCACATACAGATCGCAATACTGCATAGACAATCACACGTCACTGCCAGCAATCTGTCTCAGAAAATACACTAATGAGAGACTATCTCATAGCTTGTTTATAATATCAAATATGTTTTTGTATCAATTTGATCATCAGAGCGCGTAAGATGGACCATTGCTACTCTACAACAATTTACATATGTGACACATCAACTTTTGTAGCTTGCGAAGATGCATACCTGTTTGAGAAAGCCTGCCCCAAAAGCTCGGGTAACCTTTAAAGAACCTTTCACTCTCTCATTATAAACAGCAAAAGCATCATCTGGATGTGCATTTCTAATCCTTCTCACCTCCTATGATGATGAACAATTTACCACATAAACATTGAGCATATGAACTAAAGAGCAAACAACAGACAATAGACTCTTAAGAAACGGAGATTGAATTAAAACATGTTTCTACCTCTCTGACAGATGTGCTATGATCCATTGTTAGCTGACAAGAACTCAAACTGTAAGTGTGTTCGTATTCATAACCGTAGAGCGAATCTTCGGATGGTTTCCTCATTTTCCCAACCTGAGAATCGGCCTTGGCTAAAACAGCCCGACTGTCGCCAACATTAAGCAAGTACACATGATCACCTTTCATCACCATCACCAGAACACAAGATCCCATCAAAGATAACTCCGGATTCTCCACTAGCATCATGTCTGCTATCTGTAGATATGATGCTTCGGTCTTCCTCAACGCCTCGGATAACGCTTTTAACACACCTAAATGATTAACCGCAGCAGGTTCCAGGTAGCCCAATTTCTCCCTCAATTTCAAGTCCAGCGCGTCTCTTTCCTCACTATCCAAGCTTTTGGAACAAAATGCCGAGCAATTAACCCCATTCTCACAAGATTCGGACTTGTCACACCATAACAGCCCCTTAAGTTCCTTGGAAACATTGGAATAGAGATTGTTCAACAGGAAATCAGTAGCATCAGGGCCATTGAATCCATCATAAATCCCAACAAATACCCAACCATGTTCTTCCGAAACCACGATATGCACTCTGTCCTCACCAGCTTTGCCCTGTGCCCACTGCACATTTTGACTGCCAAAAGATTCATTACCAACATCATCGTTATCATCAACTAAGCTCAGTTGGCTACTTAGATTATTACTGGTAATCGTGCTGCTGCTATTACCACTCACGGTGGCAGTATTGTTCTCATTACTACTCAATTCTTTAGAGAAACTAGGTCCCCATAGAGATTTCGATATCAACCCTTTCATTCTTTTTACCAGATCCCATTTCTTGGTTTCGGGCTTGTATTTTTGCAACTGCTCGACTTGATTCTCCATTGGGCCAGATATGAAACCGCGTTCGATCGGGCCGGACAAGAAACCGCGTTCGATCGGGCCGGAGCCATAACCTGGATTCCTTAATATGGGGCCCGAACCATGAACCGTATTCCTCATAGCTTGGTCGGACCTCACTGTGGAGGTAGACTTTCTCGGAATCGGCTGTAAGGGGATGGAAGAAAATAACTGTGAGCTCTCAAAAGCTGATGCCTTGTCCAGAGAAGTGGAGCCGTTGGTGTACGCGTAAGGGTCCGTAGAGAGAGGAGTGGAAGCATTTGCGGAGATGGCGGCACCGGAGATTGAGCAAAACGCCGCCGTTTGGCATGCCAAATCATCGAAAGGTTGCGTTTTATGAGGTGGTTCGGGCCGTATGTAGGCGTAGGAGTGACCTAAGCCTTCATCCATGGGATCCGACAGGCACCCCGGGATGTCATCTCGGCGGCGGGAAATCTCACCTGGGTCTCCGGCGAAGCAGAGGCTGAGTTTGCCCCCTCCATTGCCCATCTTTTCGAGAATTGTTTAAACCTTAACGGATACAAAAACTTGTAAATAACGGAAAAAAAGAGAGAACGGAAAGGGCGTTTGAATTCGGAAAAGCTGAAAGCTCTCGGTTTGGTATTTGAAACTTGAAAGTAGAAGAGAGAGAATCGGGGATGTAGAGAAGATAAATGAAGTGAGAGAGAGTTGACTTTTAGCTAGGTTTGAAAAGTAGTAATTAAATTTGGTGTCTTTAATACTCGATGCTTTTGGTTTTGGTGGGCTAAAGGGTTGACTGTAACAATAATATATATATTTTTTAAAAAGCAGTACGTATATTTGACTAAAATGTTAGTATTTTTATGTATAATTTGATTTTCTAGAAACTGATTACAAAATTATAGAATTTGACGAAAAGCAGTACGTATATTTGACTAAAATGTTAGTATTTTTATGTATAATTTGATTTTCTAGAAACTGATTACAAAATTATAGAATTTGACGAGATGAGTGGGACTTTTCACTCAACAACGACCGGTTTTGATTTTATCTTGAATGGAAGAAAAAGCAACAAGAAATTAAGATTATTTTGCACCAATTCATCCTTTCTAATCTTCTTCTGTTCAACCACATAATAAATCTATGGTGCACCTTTGTGTCAACCTCTAAACTTGCTTCAACTTTTTGGGTATACTTTTATTTCATAATATTATATTAATGGGCGCCGCAATTTCTCGATTCTTCCCTTACATGTACAAAACTACCACTAATTTCCATGATGTAAACCGATGGTTTAAACTATGAGATGCCTTTAGTTGAGAAAAAAACTAATAATAATTTTCTACTCGACAAGTTATATTTTCACAGAACAGATGCTATTTTCCCTGCACACAACTTTTTTTAAGTAATTATAATTTTTATAAATTTGATTAGATTTCCATTTGATTATGATTGATATTTACAGACTGCTATATATTTGCCTTCAGACTTTTTTCATATTATTCAGTAGGTTTATATATGAAAATAAACTATAATATGAAAATTAGTATATTGAAAATGATATAAATAATTTCTTTAAATATTTTAAGTTGAGGTTAGTTTATAATAAATATTTATATATTTGTTATATATATCTTTCACGTGCATATTATCTTTGAAAACGTATCATTTCATGTTTTGAAAACATATCAGTGGCTTATACAATGATACTTTTACCAGATAAATAATTAAAAAATCAATTTCTTTTATTATGGATTAAATTAAAATTAAAAATGTTTGAAATAACTTCTTAAAATTTTGATTTAAAATTGAAAATATTATTAGAAGAGGTATACTTAGAAGATGTATATTTGAATCAACTATAAAATAAAATAAAAAAATTGAATAGGAAATAAATAGTAGAGAAGAAAATGGAAGAAAAAAAATTAGAAATGCATTTAAATCCCTTATACTTTAATCTTTATATATCAATGACTTTCACGGAATCGTTAAAAATCCATTGAAATTTGAATACTATAGACTTTTAGATAGTTTTCAAAAACAATATTAAATATCACAAAACTATCATGGAGTTTATAAAAATAAATATTGAATATCATATGGCACCCACGTATTTCTAAAATTTAGTAGTGTTATTAAAATTCTTAGTTAGGAAAAATAATTATCATTGGTTCTCTGCTTCAATATTTTATTCTAATTATGAATTCTTGGTGACAAATAGAGTACGAGAAGTTATCCATTATTTACCATCATATGGTGCGCATTAATCATCCAATATTTAAAAACACTCGTGGATTTTATTCGTAATTATTTATCTCAACCACACAAAGATATAATAAAATGTATCACTCCGGGGCATGCACGAAAGGACTGTTAGATGCCCCCAAAAATCGGGCACTCAGTGTTTAATTTAAATGGTACTTCTCACTTCTGAAGAACAAATCAAAGTCAATATATAATACTATATAAATCGCATGTTTTATCTATGATAAAAATGTTTCAAACTTTTAAAATAGACCCATGTATTTATCCATCGGGAATGAGAAAATGGGCATGTTCAACTGAAAAATATATACACAAAGAAGCACGAAGAAACAAAGATGGTGATATTCCCAAACAGATCTTATATTTTATAGCTCATCGGATAAGTAAATCCTAGGTTTTGGGTTTCGTTCTAAGTTAGATGCCTAATTATACCAATTTTCACACCGACTTAACTCATGGGATTTACAATGTTATCAGTATTCCATAATGGAGAAAAAATGGAGCTAATTTGACCTACATATTGGACTATAGACAATATATAGTAAGTCGAACTATTCATACGTTGACTTTGAAACGATCGATGAAACCTAAAATAGTTGTTGGACTTCAACTCTTTCAATGCGACCAACAAGCTTTTCTGATTAACTAATCAAAATGTTTTAATCGCAAAATACATTTATGTATATATATTCGTATTACATGCATTTTTAGGTTTTCGAACTAATACTTTCATGTATTAGGAGATTAATCAAAGTACATGATCTTATATTCGTATTAAATGAATTATTCAGTTTCGAATTACAGTTTATTATGATACGGATAATTTAAATTTATAAAAATCTACCAAGTAATTCTTAATAATTTGTTCGTGGAAAACCATATCCCGCACTGTTAGTCGATCATTCGATTCCTTCTCTTATAAGAAAAAAAAAAAAGAATGACTTTTGTCTATTGTACTAAAAAAATGAATCACCGTTGGCACTTGACACATATAATCTAATTCGAAACGACTATTGAATATAAAAAAGGAAGAGGATAATTCTTCGACAAGCCCGTCTAGCTCAGTCGGTAGAGCGCAAGGCTCTTAACCTTGTGGTCGTGGGTTCGAGCCCCACGGTGGGCGCTTAAATTTAATTTTAATTTTTTTTCTTTCCTTGGACCTAATTTGTCCCATTCAGAGTCGGCCCAATTATTTTTGCTGCACCGTCGGATGGACTGGGGACGAATATGATCCTGGGGGAGAAAACTTGTCGATTAATACAGACGGAGTGCGACGACATTGTTTTGTAACGGTGGCGATAAAGGCTGCCTCTATGAATATCTTGTTCAGGTATTATTTTTATGAATTTTTTTCGAGATTAATCAGTTTTGTTGTATAAATGATATCGCATATGCTTTGGCGCTTGATTATTGCACTTACATATTTACTGATTTCGATATTAATACACGATTAGTGTGAAATGTTTCACAAAGGGACTGTATCTAAGAGTGAACTTCCTTTTTTCGAGAGCCTGTGAAATTTTTGTGAATCGATTGATAGCTACGGCATAATGTGAGTTTAAAATATTGAAGGGTGTCGTATGAGCTTGATCTGCTGCAAAATTATATTTTCGGTGGAGTTAAACACATAGTTTCGATTATATGCTGGTTTGCCTTGAGGAATTTATGGCTTGGGAAGAGGACTGGGATCTCAATAACAACTCTGTCAAGGATTTAGGGTTTCTGAGAGTTCTTTTCCGATGTTTGAGCACCTGGGATATATAAATGTAGAAATGATAGACCAAGCTATAGGGCCTGCCGAGAGAAACTCGTCAAGAAAAGTACCAGCACAAGGAGAGTTTTCAATCAAGAGTTCTGGATGTCTTTTTATTCTCAGCATAATTATAGCCCCCTCTAAAACTCATTGTTGCGTGCAACAGTAAGGCCAGTAGAAGGGAGGAATGAGTCTGTTTGTGCGTGGCGAGGTAAAGTTTATCATGGTTATAAGTTCCTCTAGTGATACTAATTCTCCAGGTTCCAGGGGGTTACCTTCTTGTAATTTCGACGAGCCAATCAAATAGGAGAATAAATTGACATGGGGAAATTCATTGAGCACGGGGATTTAATGGTTTCAAGTAACCATGGGCTTACATGGAGGACACTGATTATTACCGTAAATGAATTGCAAAGTGTTTTGTAGGTATCACATATAACCCTCTAAACTACCGTGACGACTCCATGCTCATGCTGCTTGGACTTCGAATTGTTAAGCGGTTTACAAGAATCATCCTAAACCTTAAAAAATCATCAAAACTGAAGTAGCATGAAAACTTATGAATTTAATAAGTTTTGGACCAAAATGATACAACATCTATTGGTCTCTTGTTTTTGGGATTTCTTTGCATTGACATTATTTTCTAGGAAAATTGATTCGAAAATGTAATCGATTCCTGCTCTGATGAAGTGGGAGTGGTATCTTCTTTAAGTTAATGCCATGTGGTGGGCACTAGGTCTGACATTAATGCTTCGATGATTTTTATTGGTTTTCGTCTGTTTTATTTCTCTACTGTTTGACTCTGAAATCTATTTTAGTCTATGCATTCCCCTTACTGCCATCGGAACTTTATCTCAGCACTGCATCCAGTAACTGACCGAGAATATGGCAGAGCAAAATTTTCTGTCTACAAATGATGGTACAGCCAACAAGCCTAGAAAATTAAAAATTCTACTAAAGATACTGGAATGTTGCAAGCTTCTGGTGGTACTGTAAAGGGACCAAAGGGGCAAAAGGCCTCGAAAAGAGGTATAGTGAATGGCGTCTCACCATTCTTTGTACAAGACAGACTAATGTTGGATTCAGACACTGCACCTGGTGATGGTTTGAAAAGGCAGAAGGGATTAAAGGCCTCCAAAAGAGGTTCAGAGAATGAGATTTCTCCCTTGTTTGGCGAAGAAACACTGATGTCGGATTCATTACCAGATTTAGAGTATAGAACTTTGAGGCGTAAATATTTGCTTTTGGAGGAAGAAAACCATGGAGTGCAAATGGAGTTGCAAGAGGTCGAATCTGATGTTAAATCCCTTGAAGAGCAGAAGCTATCTCTTCTGGATGAACTTGTTGTCCTGGAGGGCTTGATAGATCCTTCAGAGCTTCAACTTCGAGGCCATGGATTGCCATGACTATTTCATTTCGTCAGTATATGTATAAAAATTTGGTGCTAGAGCATTTTATATATTTGCCACCAACTAATAATTTAATACTAAATGCGTTAGATATTTAAAAATTTGGGGATACTTGCGTTAACCTCCACTATAGTTCATATGTTTGACATTGTCCTCGCTTATACTTTATGTTTTTCACCCCTTCTTACATTTAATATGCCAACTTTTCAATCAAAAATTAAACTAGTTTTAAAAAAGCGTGTATATATTATTTATAATGAGAAAAAACGTGTTATTTAACAAGTTTTAAAAAGTTTTAAATAAGGGTGTTATGTAACAACTTTTATTAATTGTTATATACTATACCTGCCTGTGGCCAGGTATAGTATAAAGGTTTGACGTTATTCCTTTGAAAAATACCTTGCAGGAGATTCATTTTTATATTTAAAATTTAAATATCATATGATATTAGATCTAAAAAATGTTAATTTTCAGTACTATATTTCTGTAAACCCCGAGAACCGTAAACCCATTATAGCCGCTATTGTTTCATTCCATATCGTTATTCTTCACCTTATTTTCTATCCCGTTGAACAATAGATAAGATTGAAATATATTTATAAAGGGGGAAATATTACTTCTACTATTAAATTATATTAACTTTTGTTAACATTTCTCTAGAATAAAAATAAATCGGTGGTGTCATGTTGGTTTTATAGAAGAATTTTTTTTGGTTGCAAATATCCGCACTTTGTTGAGGGGGAAATGGTCAACACAAAATCTAACTATGATAATCCAAATTAATTGCTTTTAATTTCATTGTGTTTTCACACATATCATTAAATGGTGAGATCTACAAAGTTTAATTAAAAGTCTGACTTTTTTTTTTGCTCTAAATGCAAAAATAATCAAAATATCTATCTGTATCCTATTTTCTCATTACGAAATCCATGATTAGTAAATCTCCATTCAATTATGCCAAAAGGAATGAAAATAAATTACTCCACTTGCTATTTAGTTTCAAAAAAATTATTCTACTTAATAAGGACTATTCATATATCTCAAAATTTGTCAAAAAATCCAGACGTACTTAAGCAAATATCAACTGTAATATTACAAAATGTTCTCT
Organism: Dorcoceras hygrometricum; assembly: GCA_001598015.1. NCBI lineage: Eukaryota > Viridiplantae > Streptophyta > Magnoliopsida > Lamiales > Gesneriaceae > Dorcoceras > Dorcoceras hygrometricum. The sequence goes on from KQ990516.1 coordinate 51,537, forward strand.
AATTTTCTCACGGTCATCTATAAGTTTTAGCTCTCCCCACATTCATGTACTCACAATAACAAACTTTCCTCATCTAATTGTAAGACAGCTTGCGTCCCTATTTTCCGACAACCAAAACCTTAAACCTTTTTGGTAGTCCACCGATTGATATCACAGTTCATTTCTTAAAACATCCGCAAATTTTGGGTTTCATTCAAGTAACAAGGTTGCGAAGTAGAGATCTCTAATCAAATCACTGAAATTATATTCAAAACCACGGTTGGATCCCTTGAGAAGTGCTAATGGCATCCAGCGGGACAGAGAAAAAGTTCCAAAAGCAAGAAGATCCTACAACTTATGTAATTAATCTATTTTCAATTCCATCAGATTAATGAAGTTTAATTAAGTCTATCCCCAAGATTTCTTAAACACATCCCAATAGATCCTTCAAATTGTTTATTTCATTGATCAATTATATCGATGCAGCAATGGTCAGAAACGTTCAGCTGTCAGATGGTAAATGGAGTATTAGCGCCATTGCCTCTAGCAGCACTACCCCTGGAAAATGAATCGGATCGAGTTGTAGGTTTAATTGGTCGCATGCAAATATATATGTGTTCTCTCAAATATTTTCTTTCAATTCATATATTTCTTGTGTTTTCTTTTTGTCGACTAAAAGGCTGGAGGCCAGATGAAAGCACCAGCAAAGAGGCCCGGAATCAGGAAAAAAGAGAGGCACATCAAGAAATGAAGGATCTGCAGACGTGGAACAATACATCCTGGAGATGCACGAGGTATATATATTAATTATAAATCCTGAATAAATATTTCAGACCACAGTTTTGAAGAATGCAGCTAAGATTTAATGCAGATAATTAGTGTTTCTGCATTCGTGTATCTCGAGTGTTCTTGATATATCCGTATCGATTCTAACTTGATGATCTTTATGGACAACATAGGATAGAAACAAGTAGTAATTAATTTATCGATGTCACTTGTTAGTGTACGATGCCAACTGAAAATGGAATGTGGGAGTTTACGATCTCCCGTGGGAGATCGTTTTCATGCGAGCTCCATAACCCTTTAATCTTTTGTTGCAACATTGTCTAATATGTCGGAAAGCAGAGACCAGGACCCACAATAGAGGGTACATTTTGTTCCATACTCTGTTTTTCTGGATGGTTCATTCATCAATGAGCACGCAGATAGCTCTTCCCTTTACTTGGGATGTTACGGTTTCATGAGGGTTCTATTTTGTCACCCTCTCTCATGGTAATACTTCACTAAAGGTCATCCAGGAGTTTCGAACTTTGTAAGTTAGTCCTCACTTATTTACACGGGGATTCACGTGCCCCGTGCTACTCGGTAGCCATGCTTCGATACATTGCGAAATCAAGAATCTCTACCAATGAACGTATTTTAAGGAATTTATCATCCACTTATGCATCTCTTTTCATGTTCTTGTTTCCAGAAAACCAATAATCATTAGCGACGGTATGAAAAATCGTTTGTACCGTGTTTAACGACGGTTTTATGATTTAATTTCGCTACTTTGATATGGTTATTTTTATTATGTTGCCGTCGCTAACGTAGTATGTTTGAATTTGATTATTTTGGATAGAATTTCCATATGTTCGCTTCGAATTTGTTACTAACGGAATGAATGCTTGGCAGATATACCCTGCTTTAGGAAAACTTGAGTCGACTTCTTTATGAGGATGTTCAACCATTCACTAGGGTTCTTGACTAGTCAGAAAACTTCCCGAAATTTTTTATTCTTGTCAATTGTCATGTAACTTGTTATATGAAAATAAATTGTTCCCTGTGCAAGACTTGAGCGGTCGGTCAAGTGGAAATTAAAGTTCGATTCTTTCTCATCCACTATGTGACTCGAAGTTTTTTTTCCTTCTCTTACATATAGTTCTGAATGGCTATAATAAGGTGCTCGAATCAATGATTCATATTCTTCAAAAATCTGGTAGACGTTATCAGAAAAGAATTGTACCTGGATGCAACAGTAGATTGTAATATGCTCCATTTCTTTCTTGGTCAAACAGAATATATTCGTGTGATCCACAAAACCCTACATCGTCGATGATTTGATGAGTCAAATGTTATGTGGTTCCCTTAATAGGGTGCTACTACTAGATATATGATAGGGCACAGGGAATGGATTTCGCGTCAATTTGATTTTAAAGGTGATATCTTTTTTCCTAGTAAAGAATAAAGGTGTAGGCTTTTCAAAAAAACCTTGAATTCGTTCACCAATTGTTTTCTGTGCCTTATAAATGTCCATTGTTGAATGTTGACGCACGACTTTCTTTTATTCCGATTTCGTTTGGGCACACTTTAGTAAAAGAGAGAATTGTATATTATTCGTGAAAGATATGCTATCTTGTAAGAATGGGAATCCCAAGTTCGAAAGATGTGTCTTTGGGTCTCTTTATGTGTCCTTTTATGGATTTACGATATGAATGTTATTTTTTCAGAATGTTATTTGTTCCCCTAAGTCTCTCAGATATTGCCCCATTCCATTCATTTGCGGCCACTTAGAAAATTCAGATACTTAAGCTGAGACTGGTCTAAAATAGACAATATGATATGAATACTAATAATATTATTATCTTAAGATATTGTTTGACAAATTTCCAATTTCTCCATTTTTTTATATTAATTCCTTTTAAACTTATCAGTGAACACATGATTATTTAAATTTTGAAAAGAAATTACACGCGAGTAAAGTAAAAGGCAAACTTGTCATAATAAATCCATATGGTAATAATAAAGTGTGGGCTACATTTCTTCAACTTTTTTATGCAACCGCTACAGCTATCCTTTCTTTAACCCTTTGCCAGAGTCAAATAAAGCATTGGGGTCAAAATACAAACTATATATTTATATATTTTTAATAATTTCCTACTGCTTTGAATTCTTCGCTAGCTTCGAAATTCCCGGTAAAAATGAGAAAACTCGAAGGCGGGATATGTAATTTAAACAAAGAAGGAATTTGGATTGTTTTCCTCGAATCTCAAACCCTAAAATTTTTGCCGGTGAAGGTCTGGCCGAACTGCCAATCGGGCGGCGCCACGTTGTAGGAGGTGGACGTACGGCGGTCGGAGGCCGTGACTCGGAAAGACAGAGCCTGACCAGCGAGAACGACGTTGGATTGCCAGTTCTGGCCCCAATTGCGGCTCAATGGTATCCACTGGGTGTTAGTACCTTTAACGCTGACCCGCGCGATGTCCCCGGCGCCGGCGACATTGGTGACCAGAATCAGATTGAAGTAGCGGAAGCCGTTGATTGTGAATCGAACTCCTCCTTGCTTTATGCACGGTATCCTGCATTTAGTTTAAGTGAATAAATTCCTAGGTTGGTTAAAACTCAAAACCCTAGGCCCCGGTAGCGTAGTTTCAAAGCGGGTCCCAACAATAACATGCCCAATTAATTACACTATATTGTGTTTACCTAATTACACGCTAATGCAATCGGCGTGCATTCAAGTGACTGCAGCTCCATAAGTGGACCTAACTAAAAATAATTTATCTTGAAAAAATGTTTAAAGAAATCCCTTAGGACTCGTCAACTGACAAATTTTCACAAAATAGCAGCACATGTGTTGGGGATAGAATATATATCTCATTACCGACGGAAGTTGACTGGAACGATTCCTGCACGGTACTCAGCGATTTTCAGGAACATTGGCATAGCAAGATCGAAGTGGGTCCGAGGGGGGTTGCACCACCCGCCGTTGTCGTTGGGTAGAGCGAAGTTTGGGGGGCAAAAATTCGTTGCGGTGATTACGACGGAAGGGCTGCCAGGATGGCACCATTTGGGTTCCTGGGCTGCGTCACACTTGAGCTTGAAGCAGGCTCCGCAGCTTAGGCCATTGTTGAAGAGCACTGTGCTTAGTGCTGCTGTGTTCACCCCGTAGCCTTGGCTATACAGATTCCCATACCCACAAGCGCCACCTGAGAACACCATCAAATGATATCATCCAGAATTTATTCTGTTTGACGATATAGTTAAGATCTAGTGCTTTCTGGATTTGAACTATTTGGTTTTACGCGAAACAGAACGTTTCAACTCAGGGGAAGGGAGCGAGGACTAATAATTATTTGAGTGCGTGTGCCAACGAGACTAAAAGGGAAATCCACGCTAGCGGCCGTTGAAAGAACTATTACAAAATGCGAGATGTGTTCGCCTGAAAAAGAGAAATGGTCCTTGGGTTTCGAAAGAAACATAGATTTTAGAAAATCCATAGTCATAACTCTGGAAGAAAAGAAAGTACCGGGAGAGTGAGTGAATGCTCAACGAGTTAGGAACGGAAATATTTGATATAGAGCATAAAAGAGAGGCAGCACAAACAGACAACTATAAACACAATAAAAGCACAAACACTATGAAGTGTTGGGTAAAGCATTAAAAGGGCGTGAAACAGAAAATGGAATGAGTCGGTACCCATTGTGCCGGAAGCGTCGTTGCCACCATAAAAGGTGGCGTGAGCCGTCTCCCATGGACCTCCCCCGTAAACGCCGGGGATTCTCCCGCGAGCAATGGTCAGAAAACAGAACAATAAAGTGACAATGCTGAGCAGCAAACGCATTTTAACTGCCATTCCTCAACTATAGATATACTGCTAGAGAGAGAAAGGGAAATGGGGGCTTGGAGGCGAGTGGGAAGCGGGAGGGAGTTGGATGGGTTATATAAGGATGGTGAAAGGTTTTCCGCAGACTACAAAGGACAAAGGCCCACAAATTAAAATTGTACAGCAAAAACCTTGCCTGCTTTTTATTTAATTCTTCTGGAAAATATATCGTTTCACTTTTTGCCTGGAGAATTTTCCATTTTATTAAAATATAGCCTATAGCAATTTATAATGACAAATATACAATACTACTGGGTGAAAGGGAATTTGATATTTAATAATGGGGAAAATATAGGTTAGAAAACCTTGAATACAAAAATTTTCTTATAATATTATGATATTCGAAGGGTAAAGTAAATAGAGGGACCCAAGTCCCAACTGAGTACTAAGGCCTAAGAGAAGAGGAATAAAGAGAGAAGATAACAATTTAAAAGAAAAACGGGGGCAGAGAAATATCGTATTTTTTTTTTTTTCTGTTTGAGAGTTTGGGAAAAGAAAAAAATGAACCATGTTAGATTAATGAAAAAAATGATTTGTTTTGTCTGTGTCCTCGGAAAATTTCTTGAAGACGAAGGAGAATTAATTCTTTCTTCGATTTCTTTTCTCTTCCACGTCATAAAAATATCCCAAAACGCCAATAATGAGGAAAATGATCCCAAACATATTTTTCGAAATAATTTTGCTGAAAAATGTTAACATTTGAGCTGGAGGTCACCTTCAAATGGCAATAAAATTGCGAGGGAAAAGTAGATTGATAAATAAGTAAAACTCCAACCATTCCGCATGTGAATCCACTTAATGATTTCATCTTCGACCTGCGTACCCTCGCTAGTATATGTTTCATGAGCCTCGTGCATTACTTTTGTGAAGTTGCCCAACAAAAATGTGAGCTCATTAAACTTTTTATTTCCGAGTATCCAGCTCTCCTTAAGTTGGCTCATTTTCAGAATGATAATACATAAAACAATTTCATATTTTCGAATGTGCTTAGATGTAAGGATTTGAATTCACTTCAATCTTGATTGCTCTATGAATTTATACTAGGTGTATTTCAAATCAATCTCTTGTTAATTTATGCAGATATAGATGGATTTTAAAAAAAATAGTGATCGGTCTTTATATTCATCTTATCCTTGTCGTACAGATCCGTAGTTGGCGAAAATATTACATCAAGAACATGATCTGCACGTGCATGTGCCTTATTTTCTGAACAAACATATCATTAGAACTAAAAAGGTTACCAGTGTATTCACATCTAATCTAGATTACGCCAACCTCTTTACAGATGTGCTTCGGGGATAATATTATCCCATGCACATATCTCATCCCTCCCAGGTAACTGATTTCTCGACGGCGTCGACCCAATTGATCAAACCCCCGGGTAGTTGAAGTGAATTTGGATCAATGGATTTGAAATCGAGAAAATATCCATGACTCAAACTACATGTGTACGTTTAGATATCTCTGGATTCATTGAAATGCTAAACCGATCAAAAGGGCACACATATAAAATAAAATGATGGTTAAAATACACGACATCATATGCAGGCTATAATTGAAGCAAGGTGCTGCCCGGTCCAAGAAAACAGAGAAGCACTTGAAACACAAAGTATAAGATCACTCTCAGAATTAAAATCGATGTTCTTGTATGTTACGAGACGTGAAGACGGCTGGTATTAAATTGATAGGCTCCATGTTGAATCAGAAACGAGCCGAGACTTGGGAGAATAGAGCCTTAAAGTCCGTTGTCGGTGTGCCTCTTCCCTCAGGTTTTGAAGCCAAGTCAAATGCTTTAAATTTCAGCTCCTCAAACTTCAGTGCCTGTCCAATCACAAGCATATGCTATCAAGAATCGGTATAGCGAAACTGCAAGTGGATCGAGATAATAACCCGATTGTATTAGCCACCTGAATACAAACTTCCGCGAGATCAGCTCTTGAAATTGACCTTGTTTCAGTTTGAAGAAGCTCATCATCCTTACTCACGAGCAGCTCTCTTAGTCCGCCTTCTTTATCTTGCAAGCCTCCAGCTCTAACCGATGAAAGATAATCAGAAACGACCCAAATCAGGGGCAACGCTCATATTGGACAATATTAATTCCTCTACATCATATTTTTTTAGTATTTGTACTGTTTTTGTGTGTTAGAAGCGACAATTTGGGGATACCTGATAATAGTGTACGGGATTCCTGACTCGGACAAATACTGCTCTGCTTTTCTCTTCCAAATCTGTGTTGGAGTAACGGAAGTTTACTTCAAATAATTGATTTGATGAAAAGTAAGTAATCCTACGTAATAATATATTCATATTTTAACCAAGACTAGCAGGGCTGAAATGCATTAGGCTCCAATCGGATATTCAAGGATGCAAAACGCCCAGTGATTTTCGACATAATTCTAGAACATGTTTAGCAATGATGTCTAAGAATACCATTCTTTTTGGTCTATAAATGATTTTTTAACTCCTTTATACAACTGCAATAGCTGAAATGCACTCTCTTTAGCCTAGTAAAGAAGGTGTGTGGAAAAATCATAAAAGAAAAGACAAACCAATATGTTCCCATTTGCAAGACTATTCAAAGGATGATCTGGCTTTGTTCCTCCCATTGAACCAACCAATACGACATACTTCACTCCAGCAGCAATGGCTGTCGAATATATACATCAAATGGTAATTCCATATTACATAAAACAAGAAACTACATAAAAAAGACTTTAATGAGCACCCATGCCTGCATCTATTTGGTTCTTTTGTCCGATCCAGTCCACCTGGAATCACATAAATAGATGAAGAAGATCACGCAAGAGACTCAGATGAAAAGGGGTCAAATCATAGGCCAAAATACCAACCTGTTCAGGAAATGCTCCATCGTCAAAATAAAATTCAGGCCTTCCCCCAACGGCAGGGTCAAACCCCGGTTTCATTTTCGGTACAGCACTTGTTAGTATAATAAGAACATCGACACCTTGAAATACTGGAATAAGGCTTTCGGCGTTCCTTATATCAGCAACATAAATATCCTCTGCTCCCCCAATTGTTTCCTTGCTCTCCTCAGTTCTTACCAAACCTCTCGTAACATACTCATCCGATTTCTCTTTCAATTTCTGATAGACAATTCTTCCTGCAATGCTCAAGTAGGTAAACACAAAATTGAACCAACTTCATACAGCCATAAAACTCCCGTGCTAAATATCAAGCTGCTAAAAGTAACCAATACAAGCATCTAGTGCTCTTTCTTTGTTCGGACTTGAATTGAAGAAATATAACTTGTCAAAAGTGGATTTACATAACAAGGGGACTAAAATGAAAGAACAAAGACAGGGAAATAAACAAATATGAAAAAAAATAAAAAAATTCTCTCACTTTTTACTTTTCTTCTCCAATACTTGAAGCACAGTAAAGACAAAATGTGCATCTAGACTCGATATGTAAAGTCCTGTAAAGGCGTACAACACCTTTCTGGCGTGTGTAAATGTAGAGATGGTAAATCCAAACATGAAAATGGAAAATATAGTAATTCATTTCTTATAAACTATGACTGTTCTTTCTTCTGCCATCATACAGTTTGAAAAGTTAATCGATCATAAATGATGAAATTTCTCAAAATATTTTGGATCCAGCATATCATCCCACCTAAACTCTACAACACTAATGCCTCTTACTATTGTGTGCACTTCTAATAACTATGTCTTCAAGTCTTACCTTCATTTCTGTTCAACATTGATATCACAGAAGCACATAAATAAACTATAGAAAGAAAATATATGGAACTAGGAGTCTAGTCACACATAGCAACTTATAATATTCACTATCAAGACGCATAGCTCACATCTTTACACCGTGTACTTACACAAAACTTGAAATCCCTCTAGGCTGCTGTTGGACGAATATATTTGGATATGAAAAAGAAGATAAAATCAAGAAAATCCATTAAGTCAAATACGTAGCTTGTGCTGATTTTAAACCCCATCAAAATACATGGGAATTAAATCTATAATTTGAAACATCTAACAAAATTCTTCACTCCAAATATAATGAATTTGAGTTGGGGATTTGGAATCCACTCATTTCAAATCCAAAAGTTAGATCTTTTCTCAGGTTCCTATGATCTCTGCACCATGGAGACGCTGAATCAACAAGTCAAACCACAATAATTAGCACAAAATCCCAAATAAATTTCATAAAAGCATTCGCCACAAATAATTTGAAGAATCCCAGACGCGAAAGTTGTCATCCGCCAAAAAAACATCAGCCCCAAATCCCCGTTTAAAATAAAGCAATTTTCCTACGAGGAATATAGATAACAGGCAGAAAAACATAAAGATGTAAAAAGAAAAGGGTGGGCATGCGAAGAACACTACACCTGTTCTACCAGCAGCACCAGTAACAAGAACAGTCCTTTTGCCAAAATTCGACATCGCAAACACTGAAATTCTTCTAGAATTTCCCTCCTCACTAAAATTAATATGATTGACTGATATAAAATGGAAGAGCTTTCAGCTAACTGGACCGTATTGTTGACTAAAATGGATCAATATTTATGGTGTGCAGATGAACACCAAGGATGGAATTTATGGCGAATAAATTTCTTTACTTAGTTTGTTGAAGGCATTGATAGCTATATGTATTTGAATTTAACATAAATATATGATCATTATTAACAAAAAATATCGTAATCATGACAAAGGTTTGACAGATTTATATTTAAGTTTATATTATTTTTTCAAGAATTTTGACACAATTAGTTTTTAATTTGAATGTAGATAAAAAAATAAACTAGGTAGCGAAGTTATTGATCAAATCACTCGCACAAACAATCAATTAAATTTTATCTGCTCTTAAGAAAATTGATTAGGAGGCTAATTTTCATCGACCAATGAAAAATACAGATTTGGATCTATCATGCACTAATAAAAGAAAATTATCTAAGATTTTGTTCTATTTCATTAGACAAATAATTATTCTAATCCAATAAGTAACTTTGGAAAGTAGATAAATTATCAACTATAGAAAAACAATTTCATAAGTGACATACTGAAATAAGAAAGTATTTGTAAGAATAATTTTGAGAACTTAAATTAAGATATATTAAATGAACAGTTGGGAATCATTAATTTCTGGGGTGGGCAGTTTACAGCTGAAAATTAATTGCATTATTTGTTAGTTTTTGTTTTATTTATGAATTTTGGTTGAGGATTTTATTTCCTTACATAACTAACTGCATGATTATTAAAAGTCTGATGTTTATATCATTGTTAGCCTCGAACACTTGCTCGTTGATCGTACACATAATTGATTATGATTAGGTAATTCAAATAGTTATATATTGAATATCATGATTTATGGATGCATAACACGTCTGAAATTTACATTAACAGAAAATAATTGAAGCATATTGATTATATAATTAACACTTCATATTTTATTATATGGATAAATCTCGTGAGGAATTAGCCTGGCAGGAGTTGATGTAGCGTACCGTATTAATAAAACTCTGGCAATTAGTGGAAGATAAACTTTGTATTAATTTAATTAATGATAAGAACAAAGCATTTACATCACTTAATCAACTGGAAAATAAAAAATGGCACATGGAGCACTGTTATCTTCCTTGCAAGAAAATGATGGCATAAAACCTAAGCTATAACAGAGGCCTCCAGTGGTACCCCAGAATAGTTAACCTCAGCAAGCTTTTCAGCTTCCCACAGCTCCGGTATCGCTTCTCGAAGATTATGAATACTTTCCAATGCATAATCTGATACCTTCACTCTCTGGGATTTCCCAACCTGCATCACAAGTAGGACGGATTATTACTTTAAGTTGTGATGGAAAGACAGATCACTGATTTCATGGAGACTTTAAACTTCATGTTTCTGTACATATATCTTCATGAATTGGAGTTCAGAAAAGCAGTAAACTAGAACTTGCCAGCACGGTGTCGAGGCCTATTCGCTTCCCTGACTGAATATTGCGAAGACTGTCCTCAAAAAATAACTGCAATTTGAAAGAAAAAATGCGTTATATAAACTAATCCAAGAAAAGGGCAAAGCTATAATATTTGGATTAAAAAATTGGCGAACTTACAGTTCTGGCGGGATCAATGTTAGCGATTTTGAGAGCCCTTTCGATAGCAGATTCTGATGGTTTACAGACAATTGGTGTCTTAGGCAATCCTGATGACACCACTGCATTGGTCTGGGAACAATGTCCAATAATGTCGAAAATCTTTCGGGGGCTATAGGTAGAAGAAGAACCATTAGATTGATTGGTTCCCAGAAATTCGATCTCATCCTCATCATCGGACGCTGCGTGTTTGTGTGTAGGGTTAAGAGTTTCAAAGCAAATGATCCCTTCAAAACAGTCCTCCAGACCGAGTTTACTTAGAGCTTTAATAGCATGGATCTTATCAGCATTTGTAAATATCTGTTTATAAAATCAATCAATTGAATTATACCATGTGGATATAAATAAAGTTAAACTTGTGAATGTCACAAAAAAAGTAGACAGTCTTACAACTTTCCGTTGGGGTAAGCTTAGAAGAAGGCTTCGCAATACAGAGTCGGGCTTAAGATTTTCGTAAGGTAATCTCCCATGTACAAAACTGCACAGTTAGAAGCTAGCTTGTAAACTTCTTGATTAATTACAAAACATCATACAAAATTCTGTATTCAAGAACAAGATAATAGAGTAATCAAGGCAAGTCTTTGGGAGAAAATTACCTGTGATATTCATCATAGTCAAAATCATAGCCAATTGCCTGCAAGAAACACTACATAAGAAATGATCTTCCATATAAGATGCATGCCTTAAGTCGGAGGAAAATAAGCATACCCGAAGACCAGCCATTGTTGTACCATAATTCTTGTAAAGCAGATTACATAAATCAGGGATTTTGCTCTCTTCTATGCCCAACTTTTCAATCATATAATCTGAAACAAATATAACGAATCACACAATGATGGAAATTTCATCAAGGAATACATTATTCAGGCACGAGACTTTACTAGTGAATATGGCTACACATATTTTATGGCGCAAGAAAATTACCTTGAATGTTCCTTAGAACAGCAGCAGCAAGACCCGAGCTTAATGGGTAAAGCGTATCATCAAGATCTAACGAAGAAAAAGAAAAACAAAGTCAATTTTGTAATGCAATTGCAATTTTGTAGCTATTTCTTAATGGTTAGAAACTCACCAAACAGAAGGCAGTCATATTTCGGCCTCTGAATCTGTCTATACTCGTATTCCATCTTAATCTAAGAACAAGTTGAGTTGACGAAGGAAATTATTAAATATTCATTGCAGGGCTATGCAAAGTCCATCAAATTGGACATGAAAATGAAGTTCAGTCCAGACAAGCAGAACAGGCTTAGAGAAGAGACTAATTGTTCATGCACAACTCCTACTATAAAACTTATTTCAGAGATATTAAACGGGCTAGCACCAATCACTTCTATACATAGTACATATGCATGTACAAGAAAAGTGTCCACCAACAAAAGTAATCTTAAATTAAGCAATTAAGGAGCTAATAAAGCAGAACCAAAAGACCCGACTAGTAGCGATGTGAAAAGGGGGGAAATCGCCACATCCGAAAGAGGAAAAAAAGTAAAACTAAAACGAGAACTGTGTGAACAAATTTAAAATTTTCAATATTTCTGAAAAAGATCCAAACACCGCCCAAGTTTTTCCTCGTTTGGTATCTCAAGACCAAGAACAAACAATGATAATGCAGAAACGAAGACAAGGACAAAAAAACCCAGGAATCAAATCGACGGGGTAATTTTTTTTTATATAAAAAAGGAATTAACTTTTTTAACTCCAATCCCTTGACAGGTATCCTCGTTCCTTCCCTGGAAATCCCATGAACCGAAAATCCAAAAGTGATCTAATCTACCGAAGTTCAAATTTTCTCATTTTAAGCCAAGGTTCCAAAAGCAATCCAACTTTAAAGGCCTCGGAAACATTTTAACGAATGTTATGTATATTGTTTCATTTGTCGATGGGCACCATGAAAGTGGGAAAATGGCAGGAAAAACAAACAAAGTGCATACCAGAGTTTGAGAAGTTAGGAATAGCTAGAGTTTAGTTGAAGAGGCAGAATCTTTGTTATGGAGAGGAGAATGCGAAGGAGGGGGAGGAAATATGGTGGCATATGCTGGGTTTAAATAGACGAACCGTTGTGCTATTTCATTTTAATAATTTTGAAAAACTTAAATAGTTTTATCAAGTTTAGATTATTATATTAAATATTTGCTTTTATATTTGGATTATATTTTATAAATATATACTTACTGACAGTTGTACTCTGTTGACCGTAGTGGTATCTGCAACTTGGCCCTTTGGACATATATAAATAACATTTGCTCCCGATCATCTACTCTTATATCACTCATATCTTGGGCATATTTATTTTATTGATCCTCTAAGTGGACGATAATGTGATATAAAGATCTGATTAAATGACCTAAGTGCCAAATTTCGGCTATATATAATCACACCTATAAATTTGGTGTTACATAAATAAAAGACATCGGCTAAGTATTTTTCCGTATATCAAATGTTGTTAGTCAAGTCAAGTAAGAATACGTTTAAATGCAAAAGTAAAAAGGAATTCGTAACATCAATTTCCATAAAAAGGTTAGTCTATTAATGCCTAATCCCCTATATAGGTCAGAAATCCCTGATCCATATAGGTTTTAAATCGAGGGATATGCACGAGTAGGCAGGGGTTTGAGGGGGATGACTTATATACCGAACTAACTCCCAGAGCATACCCCACAATATTTCAGTGCGCAATATGCTGCACACGAGAATCGAACCCGTAAATCATAGATGTTACTCTCACATCACCCCAAATCTTACCAATTCACATGTGTCACTTGGGACTGAAACATCAATTTCCAGTATGTAGTCATATAGCACAGAATAATTTACATTTTAAGTAGGTAAATGGAAATTATTCTCACAAATGTCTCAAAAAGAAATGCAAATAAACACACGATTAGCACGTTTACACCAAATTCTAAGCGTGAAAAATAGGGTTTTTTAACGGTTTACAGTAAAAAAAATTTTTTTTTATAAAATACGGTGAAATGGGTGTGTTTAGCAAAGTAAGGTATCACGCCCTCACGGAGGGCGTGATTGAATATATATATATCTTTTTCAAAAAAGCAAGTCACGCCGATTGGATCGGCGTGACTTGCGTATATATATTTTTTTAAAAAACATGTCACGCCCTTTTGAAGGGCGTGACTTGCATCCTTTTTTTTTTTTAACATTGACTTTAGCTTTCACATGCACTATTCATGAAGGCAATGGATCTTGAATTGGATTGAAAGTGGTCTACTTTAGGCTCTCAATAATTACTGGGCAATAACCAAAAAAGAAAAAAAAAATCTAAAGTTGGAAGACAGTCTGAAATAATCAGACCTGCAGTCAAAATGAAATTTGGCCACAAGTTGCAAAACGTATCTCGACTATATTTTATTTCCCCGAAAAATTATAAATCAAAATATGAATTTGTTTTCAAATCCTATTATAAAGATCATATATTTGTAAATCCTTACTAGAGAAAATATATGTTTATATTCTCTTGGACAACATGTTTTATCCAAAAAAAAAATAGGCAAATTATTAAAAATTAATACATAATATATGATATTTGAGTATCAACCGTTTTAAACTCGATATTAATATATTAATTTTGAGTATAACACATATATAACTTGTCATAATATTAATGATAAAATTTGTTTTTATTTAGTTATAATTTGAAGTCACGCCCATGTGATGGGCGTGACTACCTTTTCTTAAAAAAAAAATATGTGCAAGTCACGCCGATTGGGACGGCGTGACTTGCTTGTTTTTTTTTAAAAATTATAATTTGAAGTCACGCCCATGTGATGGGCGTGACTACCTTTTCTTTAAAAAAAAATATGTGCAAGTCACGCCGATTGGGACGGCGTGACTTGCTTGTTTTTTTTTAAAAAAAATTCAATCACGCCCTCACGGAGGGCGTGATACATTACTTTGCTAAACGTACCCATTTCACCGTATTTTATAAAAAAAAAAGTTTTTTTTTACAGTAAAACAGTTTAAAAAAACCCGTGAAAAATAGGTTAATCTAATGCATTTGCGACTTACATGCGTTTTTCTGTTCACCAACTAACAGTCCAGCACACAATTATGGTCTTAATTAATCATTCCTCTATTAATTTTAAAACATCACTTCATTGATTTTTGGTGAGGGTATTGAAAACATGAAAAAGAAAAATTGTCTTTTCTGGGCGAAGTGACTGAATAAATTATCATTATAGAAATGCTTGAAGAAGATAATGAAGAGGTTTTTTTTTATTTAATTGGTTATAATAAAGATCATGATACTACACTATATCATATATCAGAATCAAGTTCTAAATACCCGAGTACATGAACCATGTGGTTACCATGCTGGTCACACTGTAATATACCTCGGGACCAATGCGTCGTGACTAAGTACACGAGTCACGAATTACCCTCGAGCCGGTAGCTTCCATCACGCCTATCAATTAATCTGGAGAGTAATCCTCTCGTACGATTGCATCGATCAAGCCTACAAATATGCTTTGCGCGTGAAAGATGCTTGAAAATGGAGCGAGACGGTTCCCGCCCAATCGTATCGCATGTCAGACGAGCCGCTCACATTAATGTGTCTAGCCCCTCTATAAAAATCAAGGTACGTCCGGTAGACAGATGCATCATTCTCAATTCACATATACATATACATTCGTTTACTTATCGCTTCTCAATGGCTCGACTGACTTAAACATCGGAGGGTTTCACCGGACACACTTTCGACGTCATCTGACGTTTGCTGTTGCGTGTAGGCTACACCGGAAGACCATATTATCCCGAGGAGACTAGGTCGTTAGCCAAGGCGAAGAATAAAATTTTCATTTACAATATGTATAATTATTATCGTAGGAATTCGTAAGGAGTATGGAGCAGACAAATTACTTACTTTTAAATAACTTTTTGGTGAACTAAGTAGGGCAAAAAAGAATTTAGTTAAGATAATTGATAATAGAAATATCCACGAAAAATAGATTACATCAGACCAGGACCAACGCCTCATCTCCCCATTGCAGTGAAAAAAAAAATGGGTATATTTGTAAATACTGTAGTATCCAATTAAATACATAAAAGTCGAAATCGATTTCATTCAATTTAAAATTTAATGCGCGAATGGAATTCCATTCAATTTCCGATGTATAGCTTAAATTTATAATCCATCGATGTTTTTAAATTTCCAAAGCGATCAATCGAGCATATTCATTTCCCCCGTGTGCCCATCTTAGAGACTTATATTAATATATTTGTTCATTAAATATGCAATATTTTTCCAGATATTGCTGCCACGCAATAATCCCAGGCATTTGCGAAAATAAAAAATCTGATAAAAGAAAAACTCAAAACATGATTTATTTAGAAAAAAAGAATCAACATATTTACGCTCAACAAAATTTATATATTTTTAAATTAGAATATAACATATATTCTCTCACGCAAATGCTATAGGGTGACATAATAGAATTCCGGACATTGTATTTTTCACCTAAAGAAAATGCTAAAACTTATTGTTTAAACCTATGAACTATGAAGACAACTTGGATGCTGCGTACATTTTTCTTTTATTTTCTCAAAAAAAAAAAATTTCCAGACATTGGATTGTCATATTGGGATATCTTCTTTACGGTGGAATTTTGTTTTTGTTTTATGAGTGATTCATATTTTTATCACTTGATTTTCAATTATTGGTTAGATTAGTAGCGCATAAAATATTTTGTGCATTTTCTCGATCCTATACTCTGTTATTTTTTAACTACACGATGGGAACTAGACAAATTTCAGAATTCCGTCACGACCACCAAATAATTATCATAAAAATATCTCTAAGCACCCTTATTTTAATGCCTTATACATTTTCTTTTTATTCAAACATCAATTACGAAATGTACTCGTATGTCATAGTTCAAACTTTGTTCGATGTTTTTTATTAAAATAACTTAAATATGTGTTAGGATCAAGCGTTTACCACTGATTCAAAAGTTATAGCTGTTACGCCAGGTGAAAATTTATTTCCTTATAATGTGGCAGCGTATAGTGCAACTATTGTGTGTGTTAGGGTTGTGATATTAGGCCCATGAGTCCGGGAAGGTGCTTGTCTAACTGTTGGTGCTGTTTCATTTCCTTAGAGATCAGTCTAACCCTTTTCCGACCGTCGTTTCTATACCCAGCAGAGATAGTATTACCCTTTAAGATGTGATGTCACACTTTTACAATCCACCTGGTCAACCAGATCAAGCGGCACTATGTCAGCAGCTTGACGTACGAGAGCTTTCCAGGAGGTCATCTATCCAAGTACTGTTCTCACCTTTGCACGCTTAACTCAACACTATGTATCTGAATTTTGAATCGAAGCATATACGAGAGGATTTTAATTGAGAACTACGTACTATTGATGAATTTATTTGGTTCAAGTTAAAACTAATAATTGAATTTATTCTCGTTTGTCAATACAACTCATTGTTCAATTATCTCACAATCACTATCTGATTTGAAATTTCCTTCCAATAAAAATCAAATAAATCCATCCAAATACGAATGATTCGATGTTGACAAAGAAATCATATAAACTCAACAATCACAAACCGGATAGTACCGAATATCAAAGTGTATATCACCACCAAAAGTTTGGCTAAATTAGGTTTGAGAAACAAGGATACGCACAATTGTGTGTCATCTAATAAGTAAAAGTGTAATATTCCAGACTTTCCAGCTATAAAGTTTTTTGAGTTACTTAGTTACAAGGTTATCTACCCCAAAAAGTTGAGACTCAACAATTATCATTATCTAGTTAAACAAATTTCTTAATTGTTTCAAAATATATAAGATTTGATTTTTTTTACTTATAAATAAATTGATCATGTTATATATATGTTAGGATCAAATACTTATTATTAGACTAAAAGCTATATTGTTAGACAATGTGCAACTTTTTTTTTTATAATGTGGCAATAAAGAGTGCGTCTATTATTCACGTTGGGTCGGGTTATTACTCCATGGTTCCAGAAGGTGCGTGTATCACTGTTGGTTCTGTCTCATATCCATCTGATCAGTTTTACTCTTTTTTACTAAATTGACCAATTTTGACTTTACATTGTTGACTAGGCGATATTAATTTGATGACATGACAAGAAATTTGAGAATTTTTGAATTTAACGTAATATTAACCTAATTGAAATGATATATTATTGGATAAAAAATATAAACTATAAATAAATAATTGAAAAGACACAATTAAAAAGCTCATGTATATATTTTCAAACAATATGTTACTAAGGTAAATCATAAATTTCATAAAAATTTAATGTATAAATGCCTATTTAATTTTCATGAGTGGAACGTATGAATTATCGATTTTTGACGAGTGATTTTGATGCAAAATCCTCTACAATCGTCTAATAATCGTGACACATGGAATTAGTCAGATCATACGAGGTCTGTGAAACAGAATGTCTTAGTTTTTGCTTTGTTAATTATATTCTTAAATAGATTGATATAATAACATTAGGGAAAAGAAAGTTGGTGTTTTCAACTATTTGTTTATAGTTTATATTTTTTATCTAATGACGATTAATTCCAAGTAGGATAATATTATGTTAAATTCAAAAATTCCCAAATTTTTTTCCATGTCATCAAACTAAACTCGCCTAGTCAGCAATTTAAAGTCAAAATTGGTCAATTTAATAAAATCGGATTAGAATAGATAAAAAGTAAAAGTTAAAGGATCAATACTGAAGTTTGACTAGTTATAGGACTAAAAGAGAAAACAGTTAAAGATAGAGGACCTAAATAACATTTTTTAAAAAAAAAACCGAGAAATAATTTGTCTCCATCTTTATACATCAAGTGATTCAAACAATTCAAGCCTCGAAACATACGCAAACTAGTTTTGACTTTTAAATTGTCGATATAGTATCAACGTGCTTGAGCAACTTCTTGGTGCCTTTCACATTTTCTTTGTAAATTCAATGACATTTTACAGTAAAGTTAATTGGATTAAAAAAATTTCGAGTGAACCACTCCATTTAAGTATACGTGTGCGACAGACATATCATTGCTTGCCATTGCCAATAAAATATATATTTTAATGCATTGAATCGATCGAGCCCATTGCGTGCGGCTTTTTATTACCACTCTTCCAGATTTAAAACAAGTAATGCGATTGCTTTTAGATGCATGGAATCTGAAGGTTTTTTAAATGAGTAATTAATGAATAGAATAATTAAAGAATATATATAAGAAATCAAATGAACTGATTAGCTGTTATCGAGTTAAGAAGAATTAAGAATCGAAAGAATATTAATTAAGCTCTGTAAGTATTCCTCTACGTACACAAATAAATAGATAGATACTTATATTCATCTACACAATTATTTTAGTAAAGATATTTTCTGGCGGGTTTCAAAATGTCGCGAAAATCTTCGATAATCACGCTCTTTATGAACCGGTCCGGCTTATTATTAATTATATGCCTTCTATTTTTCGTCAACTTTCATAATGTTTTGCAATTATTTTTGGCCCACTGATCGATAACAACATTGATAAAAATGCAATATTTTCCAATTAAATAGGATTTTATAAACTTATGTAGATGATTAATCTGTCTATTCTGTAGATAAATCAAAACTTTTTTATTCTACTAGCATTTTTGTACCGCCCTCATTTTTATCACTAGATATTCAGTTTTTGAACCTTATTAGATAACCAAAGAGAAAGACCTTCTCAACTAGGGAAGTTATCGTGAAAGCTCTTTCATACTCCAAAATTTCCCTGTATGGAATTTTTTACTTAATTTGCTATTTAATTGACGTAAATCTATTCAAAATATTATTACAAAGAAAGTTACTCACCCTTAAAAAACCATGCATATCTCCTTTAAATAAAAAATATCTGCGTATCAATAATTGCATAAAGTACTTGGATCAATATATATATATATATATATTACTTAAAAAATTCGTTCCCTGATCAGTAGGAGAAATGGTGTATGTGTAAACACAGGCTTTATGCTCTCAAAACTATTTGAAAAAATTAAATTTATTGACTTAAATATATATGTTGGTCAGTTGGTGGCGTTGTCATAGCTAGTGAAAACGACCATCCTTTTACGACATAACCCTATATTTATTTTTTCAACTCGAAGAACAATAATTGGACACTTAAATCTAAACCATATTAATTAAGTGGTCAGTACAAATAAGTATCCAAAAACAATTATTTAAAAGTGAAAAGAGAGGGACCTTTAAACGTTTTTTTTAAAGCCAAAAGAGGGAGACCTCTAAAAATATTATTTAGACTTCGTTGCTTGAGAACTACACATACTTTAAAATAATTAAAACGTTTTTCACGAATTTAGAGTTAAAGTCAATTTCCATTTACTTGGTGAAGAATATCAAAACTAACTTTATTTAGAGAAATTTATTGTGATATACTCGCATTTTAAAAAAAAAAATTCACATGTTAACAATGCATGGTTTTTGCCATATAATTGTAGGCAAATTCGTTACGTGGAGAACACAACTGATTTCTGATATCTCATTCTACATAAAATAATTGCTGTTGCTTCTCAATTATTTGCACTCCTGGCTGGCTGGTTGGCCTGATGTGACCCATAATTGTTATATTGAACAAAATGATTTAATAATATTAAGAATAATGGTACTAATTTGTAATTATCGAAGTCCTGTGTTTGTACATGAAAGCTACTTCTACGGAGATCCTAAATCTTGTTTCAACGTCACACCTGCAAAATGGGAATCCGATATTATAACCAACATTAAATTATCCATTCTATAATATATATATTGGTAAATGAGACCTGACTCTGAGGTAGAATTCCAAACATGTCATTTATGTCTCAAATTTCACTATACCAGTATTACTATGTTGATTGTATTAACGTGGTAAAATAAATAATGGAAGCAAATCTATAGTATCATAACACGTTTCGATTGCTCTATCTAGTAGGGACAATTTGGAATACATATATATGTAATTTGGAAAAATTGATCTTAAATAGATACTTGAGGTCTAACTCTTGGAAACTTAATTGATAGAGAGTCCAAAGAGCATTAGCTATGCAAGATGGAATTTTGGAAGGTTATGACCAATAATGCAAGCATCTCACAATATGTACAAAAACAATAATATAGTAGTTTGGATCTTTCTTTATTTTCACTTTTAGGTGACATCTTTTCTACAATTATTTTGGCAACAACCAAGCTTTTTTTACTTTGCAAAATCCGAGTACAGAGTACCTTCTGGTTGCCTTGGCAGTGTGAATTACCCAATCCACATGTTACATGAAAAATTAATGTGATCGTGTAAAGCATTTGATTTCTTAAAGTAGAAAAATATTACTTTTAGGGACTGTGGTGTTGGAATATTTTTTAAGTGCTCCAAACCGAAATATTGCATTCACCGAGTTGCTACTAGTTAATGAAAATGTAAGAATTAAATCATGTTTGACTGAATAACATGACACTGAATGAGGAAAACGGATCAAGAATTACCTCCAGCCATTGATTCTGATGCGGAACTTTAGACAGCACGAGCAACGAACTGAAATTGCTATAGAGTCTTCTAAGCACTCCAGACCTCACAATAGATGGTATGAATGATTTATGGTGTGTGCTTAGGGACCCAGAGCCACTATATATAGATGATTTGTGACATCAACAAATTTATCAAGATTGTGACAAATCTCGATAAGATATATCTTTAGGTATTTTGATTGATTCAAACTCTTATAGATTGTGCAAATCTAAATCTTTCAATATTTGGCCACTTAATAAAGATAAAAAGATGTGCATGATCAAATCTCAATCAAAATCTATATGTGCCACTTAATTAGATTTTGATATCCGGATAAAATATTTCTAGTAGAAAATACTTTCATTATAGGAATAATGGAAAAACAATAACTAATTTACTTCCAGAAATAGTCGAAGCAACAATGAAATTATAGATACAATACCTGAAAATTTTTCTAAAAACAATTTAGAGATATGTGATTAATAATGAGAAATGCGAAAGAATAATAATAGACCTTTATGAATTTCTATCAAAATGGATATATATATATATATATGAATCAACAAATACACTATTTCATGAATAGACATGTATTCGTTCAAACACGACATTATTTCATGCAAAATGTTAAGTATTATAATTAATAATAATTAAAACAATAAATCAGAACTAAAAGTTATTGATTTTGATATATTCAGTGTCCTATTGTCCAAGTGCAGATCTTTGACTATTATATATATATATATATATATATTATGTAAACAATTTTACTCCATTAAATTAAAATTAATTTAGAACATATCCACTTATTTAGTTTATCTCTTCTTTCAAATGTGAATTTTACATATAGTCACTAAATCTTTGAATTAGTTAATAAGATATAAAATGGCGTGCTCCATCCATTTGCTTGCTGTATCCTACTTTAAACGAATGATACACACAGTGTCCAGCCTATACTTTGGGCAATTGCGTTTGCCCTTTCAACAACAATATATATACGTGCTGTCAGCTTCAAATGATTAAAGTTTGATCTATTCGTGTGTGAACTCGAAGGAGCAAATGAATATAATAAATTCATTATTAAATTCAAGAATTTTAAAGCAGAGCCAGATTAATCTAATCCAACAACCTCTCCAGGAGACTAATACTTCGACCCGTGGTAAAGAAAGAGAAATTTCTCATTATTTCATACTTAAGTTCCTCTTACGAAAAATTAATAAGAGAGAATAGAAAAGGATGTTTCAATTTAATATTTGAAATGGGTCAAATTTATTTTCCTTCATTATTGATTATATTTTATTTTTTAATTGACTTGTTTCTATATAGAAAAACTAACAGTGTAATTACATAGTTCTAAAATAGAAAACACTTCAGGAAAAAAAACAAAAGAATGCTTTATTAAGTTAACATCACTTTATATTGGGATCAAACACTAACTGCTAGGTCAAGCTATAACTATTAGGATCGAATACTTACTGTTAGGCCAAACTATAGTTGTTACTAAACATTAACTTTATTCCCTCATATATGTAGTAATACATAGTGCACCTACTGTATATAATAAAATCGGACTGTTAAACCCATGAATTCAGGGATGTAGGGTCTAACTACCAATGTGTTGGATCTGTGTAACAGGTCAGATCTTAATTTTCATGAACACAAAACCTGCTATTATGTTTCTAACATTTTAATTAAGTGCGCAGATCTAAACTGGGTTCGGATCAGATGCGAGCTGGTTCGGATTAGAAGCAAGCTGGTGCCGAGATCAGCTGCGAGCCAAAGAAGAAGAGGGCATTGTAGCAGATCAGCTGCAAACCGAAGAAGAGCGCACTGTAGCAGAACAGTTGCGAGCTAATAGCGACGAACTGTGCATATTGAGGAGATGCCCGAACTAGAACAGTGGGGGACATCCAAACTGATCTAGCAGAGGATATCCAAGCTTATCCAGCTTAGAGCGAAGATCAACACAAAAGAAACCAGTTCAGCGCAAGTTTCACGTTCAGTTCAGAGATCAAGAGCAAATCAGAATTGAGCTAACAATATGCAGAACAGATCGAAATTAGATCAGAGCAGATTAGAAGCGTAGAAAAGTTCAGATCAACTTAGAGCAGTTCAGAGATTAGAATCGATCATCTCAGATCAGAAGAGAACAGTATCAGCTCATATCAGTTGAAGCGCAGTTTTAGATCCGTGCAGGTTCACATCAGATTTGAAGCACAGCGAGTGTCAGATCAGCTTAGAGCTTAACAGAACAGCATCAGCTCAGGGCATAACAGCACGGAAAGAGTCAGTAGAAACTTGATCAGCTTAAGAGCAGATTAGAGCATTCCAGAGCAGCTCAGAGCGCAGAACATTTGATAACAGATTAGAGCGGTTTAGAGCAGAAGAGAAGCGCGGAGACAGCTCAAGAGCAGAACGACTCAGATTAGAGCAGACTAGAGAAGATGTGAACAAGAGCAGATCAGATATGAAGCGAACAGCTCAGAGAATAACGCTTCGACCAGATCAAATCAGAGCAAAGAAGTTTGAACATAAGTGTATGTGAAGACTGTCTTAGTTCAAATTGATTTGCTTTGTCTTGTCAACTTCAGGTGCATTGGTCACGTGTTCAAAGTCAACAAAGCCGTCAAATGTATTTAATGATAAATGACATAAAGTACAACTATGTCAGAAATTTTCAGAAGCCATTTGAACGGCTACAACTTTGTGTCCAACAGATAGAATTGCACAGAGAATGTATATATGCACAGACGATGAACAAGAATGAGTAAGAGAGGCACGAAACGAAAAACAGAAAGCTAGTGCCATGAGCAACAGTCGAGAGCTTGTACATTCAGGTGGCAGCTGGTGTACAAGTCGAGCTAGTGTCCAGGTGTGAGCTGGTGCACTGCCAAGAGCCTTAATGCAAAATCCATAGTCGACTGCACAAAAATGGGAAGAAGAAGAATATATCAGCTTTGTAGAAGCACTTCCCAGTGTGTGAGAAAACAAGAGAGAGTGAGCTTACACACAGATTCACTCACATATGAGAGTCGAGAACTTAGTAGATTAGATGAGTGAATCACAAACACCACATCATTGTAGTATTTCTCACTGAAACGTTAAAGAATTGTTAAACAAGTCACACAGCCTGCGAGCTGATGTGCAGCAAAGTGCTAGGATTTCTCGCAGTTTGCGGGCTGTTGGATCGGGTTTGTACAAATGGTTGTATAAATCAAATTTTCTAGTGTATCCTTCCAGCAATGGAAGAAGAGGAGATGTAGAAGATTGATCTCCGAAATTTCATAAACAAATTCACAGCATATTGTTTTCTTTACAGCTTTCTGTTTGCATATATGTATGAAACCAATCTTTAAGCTTTCAATTTTTAGAGATTATTCGATTTCTTTTCTGCATGATTTTTAATCATATCTGATCTACTTCTCAGTGTTAAAATATTTAAAGAACCAGAACTATTGCAGCTAGTGTTGTCACATATCATATCGCGCGCAATCCGGACCAGCACGTAGCGCTGGTCCGTGCTGATCAATCTTAGACGTGATCTGCCTTTTGATTTTTTGCATGCTATTTTTCAAAACCTATTTAAAATTCACGTAATCTGTGATTTTGAATTTATGTCCGAGCTGTGTGAGAGCTCACGGCACCAGTTTTTCGATCTTAACACAATGCTTCTCAAATTCATTAAAGTCAGTCTTAGTATTTCATATATCATCGAAACTATCCCAACAGATATAGTATTATCTATTAAGTCTTACATCATTCTTATTATACATACTTAACGCTACACATGACCTCTCACAAGAGAATTTAATGCGACCAAGCGAAGTATTTGATGATAAAAATTTTCAAACCTATTCCAAAATTTGTATAACAAGCCAATATGAAAATAATTACATTCAGTGACAATAAGATTGAAATCTTCAAAAAAAAATCATTTATAAATCTGGTGACCCACATGGTATGAAGTTCACTTACATTAATGCAACCCTGAGTTTCCACATCATCTGATTTGGCACAAACGGTAGCGTTAAACAATCCATTTCTTTCATATAGCACTGTTCATAGAAAACAGTTTGAATAAAATATGTATATATGTTTACACTTGACTACTTAGTTCGATGCAATAAGGAAAGATCTAGAGACGTTGCTGTGAAAATTATATTTCTCTTCTTTTTTGAAATTATCATGGACCATTTGATTTAATTAGATTGCCTGTGTCTTTCTAAAGCCTTAATTCCATTTTATTTATTTATCATTAGTTCTTTAGGCAATGTTTGAAGTCAAATTTGAGTTCTAGATTGACGGATATTTTGATTATTGATGGCTCATATGTATATATTGCGTGGTTGTCGTAGTCACATCCAGCATAGCCGTGAATAATGCGTCTTTTGTTTCTTCACACGACTCTATGTCTAATCATGTTCCCAACTACGATTTTGACCAAGTAAAATGAAGATCATCCACAATTATGCCACGGCTTTTAAATTTGTCCGAGGCTTCAAAATTTATACATAGTTTT
This sequence comes from Dorcoceras hygrometricum, assembly GCA_001598015.1. NCBI lineage: Eukaryota > Viridiplantae > Streptophyta > Magnoliopsida > Lamiales > Gesneriaceae > Dorcoceras > Dorcoceras hygrometricum. The sequence continues at coordinate 77,321 of KQ990516.1, forward strand.
TTTTTTGTGGTAAATTGTGAAATTTAATCTTAGAACGTCCACTTTGTTTTTAGTCAGTTGGATGTCACTTTTTCAGGATTCGAATTTGACCATATTTACTTTCTCATATTATGCTGTTATATATAAATACAATTCAAGAGAAACTAAAATGCTGATATACAAAAATATTTGTGCATGGATAACTAAAATATATATATAACAGCAGCTTCATTTCATATATCCTTTTATTTTCTCAACACTAGCAATTCAAATAAAAGTTGTATACTTTTGACAATAACAGAAGGGCCCTTGTAATCCTCAGATAATAACAATAAGTAATAATATTAAAACCCATCGAAGTGCGTGTGTATACGTAAAGAAAAAAAGAAGGGAAACTACGCCAACTACCCCAAATATTCTGGGCTCAACTGAATTTATAAATAATAAGGGAGGAGCGTTCTCAAATAATATCTTCCTTCCAAAATCCAACTCATTGACTTGTTACATTTGTTAAATACTCGTCACATTTTATAGATTGCTCTAATTCATTTAGTTCTAGCAAGCTACTTAAACTGAACCTAATTTGTATATCAGCAAGTAAAAATAATCTTGTCAATGGATTTTTTAGGTGTACAAACATGAATAATACAATCTTTTACGTGTATATATACATAAAAATTTACTTTTACCATGTCCGTATATATATTATACACAATCCCGAAAATTGTACTCGATAACGCCCTACAATAAAAGAATCGACCGAGCACCTCTATGGTCACCTTTCTGTGTGCATACAAACATTATACTGTCGAGTCTGTATATATATATGTGTGTGTGTGTGTGTGTGTGTGTGTATAATCACTATGTGTGAATCTAGCAAAGTAAAACTAAATAGGGACGGAATCCAGCCAACTGAAAACTTTTCCGGGCTATGAGAACATGTCGAGCTACAAGATGAGTTACTCCAGTAGTCGAGCGTGGCGAATATTGAGTAGAGCCATGAAGCTGCAACCATAATTTGACACAAGGGCTGAGAAATTCTGGCCAAACACATATCTAACTAAAGTACAGTGTTCGTCTTTTTGAAAAAGGAAGTCTCTATCAAGAGATGTTATGATAGACAAAATGCTTAAAATCAATCATATAAATCAATGGCCATCGCCCATGCAAAGGTCATCGGCTTTATCCAAGTGAAGTCTCTTGGCCACTAATTTTTAGTGCCAAATCAAGTATGACTGTATGGACACAATTTCTAGCGACGTCCAATTCGACTACTTCAACTCATTTTAAATGGATATAATTTTTTGTTAATTAGTCAATAGATTAATTACCATTGCTGTCATTGTGATACACGATAGATTTATTTACTTGTTCAACCATGAGAGCAACGTGCGTACGCCGACGTCTTTTGTCAACTAAAAGAAGTTTATATTTGAACTACATATATACGTAGTTTTCCGCGGAAGGGAAAATGGTGTCTAAAACATGAATATTACGTCTCTTGCACATTTTATAAGCATCTTGCCTGTCTTTCTTTAGTCGAAGTGTGGAAAATTGGATCCCAAGTAATTTTCTTTATAAATTTAGGTTAAGTTCCTTCAGAATAATTGTTAAGAGTTATATGAATAAATTTATGGGTTTGTGACGCAAAAGTCAAACCTTGGCAACATTTGGATCAAGCGTAAGTTGGACTTTTTGGCAATATGTCACCCACAATATTTCATTGACAGAATACAGGCCAGCCAACCCCATCGGCCCATTTAGACAGTCATTTATATGTCATAAAAGTTCTTAATTTCTAGTTAAACCACCGGAGTTAGCCAAACGTCACGGTCGACTACAAGATTGAGCTTGAAAAGTTACCATGCTATCCATTTAAGAATCTAGCACATGCTCTTTGGAAGGTATACATTAGAATCACTCAATCTGAACAGCAGAAAAAAATAATCTAGGGGGCAGGTTTCTGAAAAACTAGGTTGAATTACTCAAGTGAAGTAGTCAACTCGATGCACACACTTCACCCTAAATAACAGCAGCAATCATGTGCAACGGAAAAGAGACAAAGTACATATTAATTTATATATATACAAGTTTTACAGCCCTATCATTATGCAGGTGCAAAACCTGGCTGAAGAGATGATCCTGATCCATCGTCCTGCAAAGTTTTCTTACCTTCATCGGGTTCACTTGCTTCTTTATCTTCATTGAAACCTTTCTTGAATCTGTCATAGTTACTTGGCTCGGCAGTCGTAAATGGACGCTCACCTAGTATCTTTACCAAGTCATGTTGATGTAATACCTCCTTCTCCAGTAATAGCTCAGCAATCTGAGCAACATGCTCTTTGTGCTCCTTTATAAGTTGAACTGTGCGGCTGTAAGCCTTTCCTATCCATTCTCTAACTTCGTTGTCAATTATTGCACCGGTTTTACTGCTGTAGGGTTTGTTGTTTTCAAACCTATCCTCCCGTTGGGGGAATGAGAGAAGGCCAACTTTATCACTGAAACCATAAACAGCAACTTGGGCATAGGTCACCTTCGTGACCTTCTCCAAATCATTTTGGGCTCCTGTTGAGATCTTCCCCAGTAAAACCTATGGCAGAAGGAATTAGGCTGTATCTTGGCTAGGAGCAAGATCATACCAGGTTCAGTAAATAATACTTGATAGTAGCCAGTCGATGCTCGAGAGCGTTGAAAGACATCATAAATCCTGGTCTGACTTAGTGTGTCATCATGAACTTATATAAACAAAAATATAAATCCTTTTTTTATAAGAGTTGTAACAGACAGAAACCATCTTTGGAAAAACTGGTGCTTCAGAAGATATAATTTACATGAAAAATCTAACCTATCATCTGAATATACAACACCACAGACTTGCATGGCAAGCTTAGATTCAACTATACCTACTAACCAGTAGCTGGTTACCTAATCGAGGATTCATAATGATAAAATATATGAACCTACCTCCTCTGCTGCCCGTCCGCCGAGAGTCATGCATGTCATATCAAGAATCTGCTCCTTGGTCATCAATAGATTTTCATTTGGAACATACTGGGCAAACCCAAGGGCAGCTGTACCACGAGGGACAATCGTGACTTTAAGCAATGGCTCAGCATGTTCAAGGAACCAACCAGCAATAGCATGGCCAGATTCATGGTAAGCAACAGTTTGCCTCTCCATTTTGCTAACAACCTGTAGGAATGAATTGTTTTTTTATCACTAAATTACAATATTATCCACATTCCAAACACACGTTCTGTAACTAACATATATAAAATAATGGAGAGACTTCAATAACGCATGTTAACATTAGTTTAAAAAATACCATGTCCTCCCACTATGCTGTCATTCATTGTTCGCTCATGTTCTAGCTACAAATCCAGCAAGTGTAACATACCCAGCATGCATAACTTAATCTGACACGAACACTGGAGAATGTGACAACTAACTGGGTAGCCTCAATTATTTTACATAATCACTAAACAACTTTTATGACCAATTCACTAAAGATGAATAACAAAGTTCTGGCAAGTGAATGAAGTCGAGTTCATGTCATGCTGCAAATATCCAAGACGTGGCAAACGACATGAAGAATGAGAAATAATAAGGAGAAACGGATACCTTGTTCTTTTTCTCAAGACCCCCTATAACACGATCAACAGCAGCCTCAAAATGTTGCATCATGATTATCTTACTATCATTCCTAGCTGCAATTAAAGCAGCTTCATTACACACATTAGCAATGTCAGCCCCAGCGAATCCAGGAGTCAGGGCAGCAAGCCTCTCGGAGTAATATGATGGCTCCTTGTCAAGTTTCAATTTATTTAGATAGATGCGAAAAATCTGGTCACGACCCTTGATGTCGGGCTTATCAATGGAGATTTGACGATCAAACCTTCCAGGTCTAAGCAAAGCATTGTCTAATATATCAGGCCGATTAGTGCCAGCAAGAACTATAACGCCAGAAGTAGTTCCAAATCCATCCATTTCCACAAGCAACTGATTTAATGTACTCTCACGCTCATCATGGCTTCCAGAAAAAGCCCCACGACCTCTTGCTCGACCTATTGCGTCAATTTCATCAATAAAGACTATACATGGTGCAGTTTGTCGTGCTTCTTGAAATAAGCTTCGCACCCTGGAAGGTCCAACTCCAACAAACATCTCCACGAAATCCGATCCAGATATGGAAAAAAAAGGAACACCTGACTCTCCTGCTGTTGCCTTAGCAAGAAGTGTCTTTCCAGTTCCAGGAGGGCCAACAAGAAGTGCACCTTTTGGAATTTTTGCTCCTAGCTCCTCATATTTTTTGGGATTTTTTAGAAAATGCACAAACTCCATTATTTCTTGTTTTGCCTCGTCACATCCAGCCACATCTTTGAAAAAAACCTAGGTAGAAAGTTTACATGTTGTTCAGCCACAAATGAAGAAGAAAACAAAATTTGCCATTACTACAAAATGGGGGTCAACAACACAAAAATCACGCCCTGACCTTATCTTTGGAATTTTTATCCATTTTTATGATAGGCGCTTTCCCAATATTGAACAACCCACGAACTCCCTTTCCACCAGGACCTCCTACACTAAATCCACGCTTGCGTCCCATGTAGATCAGGCTTCCTACAAGCAATAATGTCGGGCCAAACCTCATAAACTCTTGAAAAAGATTCATCTGAGAAACATATGTGACGGGAACATAATTCCGATGATTGATTCCAAGTGCTTCCTGGGCTTCCTCCAGCTTCTCTTCGAACGATTCGATGCTTCCAATAGTGATATAATATTTATAGCGACTCACATTTCTACCATTGGTATCTCCAGGCACAGTGTTACCGTTGCTATTTCTGTTATTATTTGGCAAACTCTTCACATATACTTTAGCGATTGACTTGTTTGCAACAACAATGTGATCCACTAAACCAGGCTCAAGTAGCTTGTTCTGGAACTCTTGAAAACTTATCTGGAATTGAAACCAATAAAAAGATAAAATGAATAATCTGAACCCCCATTGTGAAGGGACTAAAAACAATATGAAGGATTAAGAGTGTGCACAAAACAAAGAACAAAAAACTGGTCAATGTTATATGAGCACCATCGTAATTCAAAACATAAAAGAAACATAGGCTTACTCACAAGTAGTCAAAACAAAAAAAATATGTTAGAAAGTCATTAAATGCGCTATTAGATGATTCAAAGACATGTGCGATCATAGTATAGCTCAACCATTTTACATTTTATGAACGTGCAATGAATTTTAGATATTAGAGTCCAATTTGGGTGCCTGAATAAAGATCAAATAAATTTGAAGTCATTGTCAAAAAAAGAAACAAAAGAAAAACAAGAAGTCAGAGTCACATATATAACTCCACTTGAGGATTGTCTTGCAATGGGAAACACCAAGAAATCAGGAAATCCAAATAACGCATGTGGAGAAAAAACTCACCTGCTTCTGATCTTTAGTAGTTGAAAGTAAGGGGAAGAGAAAAAATCCTATCAGCAGCAACGGTGTAAGAAAGCCTTGCATTTGCTTTGGCATATTCATATTGTTCCCAGGTTCACCAGAACTTGAGTCCTCTACGTAAAAAATAATAAGACAGTAAAACAATGCAGATTCACTATAATCATTATATAGCAAGGAATGGAAACACAAGTGATGATAAACTACGATCAGAAACTTCACCCTGAGAAAGTGAGAATATGATATTTCAGTTTTCAACAAGCAAAAAAAGTTAAAATCCACATCATCAAAAATTATTATAGTAACAGCAAAAAACCATGTTCGAGTACCTTTTGCCTCGGATTTGTTATTGTTACCTTCAGGAATTTCTTTCTTCTTCCTCGGATAATAGTTTTCATATTCTACAAGCACCACATTACACAAATCAAATATGAACAGAGATAGCACAGCATACAAACACTATATTCAATGTTCTTACTACTTTTCTTGGGGGCATTACTGCAAAACAGTCTTCCAAGCCTCGAACCGTAAAGAAGCGAGTTTAATTCCTTCAAAATCCCATAGTTCACGACATGTTTACCGGCACCAACGGAAGCCAAATAGCCCCTCGCAGACCCTATCCCGTTATCCAGACGTAAGATACGCGCGTTTCCGACCGTCGATTTACTTAAACCCACCGACCTGAATCCATAAATACCGGAAGTAGCGCCCTGCACGAAATATATTTTAAAATAAGGAGTAACAAAAAACCAAAAAATTCAATTAACAGCAATACAAGAATACACATTTCAGCTTTCTTGAAAAGCTAAATTACGAGATTACTCGACTGAATGATGATCGATAAATATAGCGTCCGACTCGAGAAAACATTGAATCGGCTGATCAGAACATGAGTTTTGATGACAGTGCGAAGAATACCCTAACCGCCAAAATCTTACGACGAAGTTATCATCTGTATACTATACAATACAAACAAGTCAGAAAAAATTCTTAGAAAGAATTCGTGAGCGTCCATACGACTGTTGAATTGGAACAGTAGGCACCGTAGGAAAAAGATTAGTACGTGTTCAAGGAAGCAGCAATAAAATCGATATTCGCTTTTCTGAACTCAGGCCCAATAAAAGGTAACACGACTAATGGCCCAGTTTCATAGTTGGGTAATTGGGTTTTCAGTAGAATAAGGCCTTTTAAAAACAAAAGTGACAAAAAAGTAATTTATTTCCCCGAGTATAATAAAAAATTGTACCACATTATCGAAAATTTATATTTTTATGTTATTAGAGAGTAAGACAGAATTTTAAATTGATTTTTTTTAATGTTCTGAAACATTTAAACATAAAATATCCCAGCAAATATTAATTCACTTTCTCTGGAGAGAACAGTCATCAAATCGAACTTGTCTAATAAACAGACCCTTTAAACTTAAATAATGTTTGTATCATTTTAACTTTATAATCTAAAACCAAATTCAAAACAAATGTAAATACCTAAAACCAGATCAATTTTATTGTTTTTTCAAAAAATGAATTTTACTTAATACTATATTTTTAAAGATTGATGAAATAGCTTATTTTATATACAACAATACAAATGAGATATACAAATGATTTTTTGGAACATTATTTTCATAAACATAGGAAGTTATGTGCTTATTTATTATCACAAGCATTATTTAACTTTTAAAATTCACACTGAAAAAATATTATGAACATGAAGATGGTGATTTCTAGATTCCTATCACAGACACATAGTTTTTATTGCTTTGATGAATTATTTTATATAACTGAAACACATCATGGAAGTTGAAGTATTTGGAAAATAATAACCAACCAGACATCTTTCCTCCATTAGGAAAAATGGAAGAGTAGATGATAAAGCTAATGAGTCAACATGGAACCTCAACTCAATTAAAGAAAGATCAGAGAAGAATGAAGGACACAACAGAATAACAGATCAGTGAACAAAGTGGAGAATTTGAAGGCTTCATAATTTACAAATGCTGTCAATTCACAGACATACTGGCTACAGCATAAGCTCCGAAAAGTACTGCTCGAACTCCTTGTCTATGGTTAGTTTCTTCGTTTCTTCTTCGATACTATCTGCACCGGGAAGAAGAGAATCTCGTTCACATCATGTAAACCAGCAAAACAAAATCTCTTATAAGAAAAAAATATACCTTGATCAACAGACCATCTTCCAGATGAAAGCACATAATTACCAGGAGCTAACCCGTTTGAATACAGCAAATTAAAAAGTTCTTTCTCGGCGTTCACGTCATCGATTTTGTATTCAGATAAGCTATACTCAGCATGTCGTTCAAATTCTAGAAGGTCCTCATCATAATTTGATCCACTTATGGATAATGATTCTGCATTGCTGAAACTTGATTTGGTTAATGATCTGCTCTCCACAGAATCAAGACCCACACCCGAATTCGAGCCACCCCAGCTGGCAGATGAAGTTGATGGCTCATTAAACGGGCGATTTTTTGGTAGTATATTATGGGGTTTAGCCTCAATGTGCGTACACATTATGAAATCCGCATCCCCTTGAAAGCTATTACTATCTTTCGAAGATTGTGTATCTGATTCACCTCCTCCGGAGAATATGTTAATTTCAAACTTCTTTCTCTCTCTTCCCGAACCATATGAAACATCGTCTTTCCGGATCCGATCCCCACACGCTTGTTTAAGCAGAGGCATTTCCAGAAGTTCGGCTTGAAATTTTCTTTTCTTGCAAGCAGTGCTGCGTTCATTCCACAATTGACATCAAAATGGGTCTCATTAGCTAAAAGGGCAAGTTGGATTTAAGGACACACTTGAGATGGATTTGAAAACCATCGATTTCAGTATGAGAACAATTTGATCAAATTTTGAATCCACAACATACTCATTTACACATACGCGATATACAGTAGAAATGATTTCAACCACACAATTATACGATGAAATTGAAAAGTGTCCTAGTTAGCGTGAAATATTGTATAAATATGTAGAGTGTAGATTTGAAGCTTATAGTTTTTCCTTTCTAATCAACAAAAAAATCATTTGAAATCATCCAATCGCAGCATAAATAAGGGTGTGATTGAATAGATCAGATGGTTGACAAACCAATTTAACAACACATGAAAACCAATAATCATCTCAGCAGCAGAGCTAGTATCTCGTATGGAAGAGCTAAACTAAAGACAAGAAGCTCTAAAATTTTAGTTTAAAATAATAAAAAATACGATATTTTTCACAGTCCCCCCTCTCAGGATCACACATCAAGGACACTGTATTATCACAAATTTTATAAGAGAACAAGATGACGGACGAAAAGATCTGGTTGTTGTATATATCTCCATATCCAGGAAATTGAAGTTAAATCACCAACGTTTCACTATCACCAGCAATCTGATTCCTGATCAAACTAATCACAGCTCACCATAAATCCGACCACACACACACAAGACCACAACACACAAAATTCAAGAAAGAATTAGCTTTCACGAAGTCGGCATGAAGCAGATAATACTTAAAAAAGAAACCTTTAATCAAAGAGCATACTAATTAACCATAAACCCAAGGAACAGTGAGAAAATGCACGAAATATGAAAAAGAATCCGGACATCAAACCTGGTAATTTCATCTGGGCTGCTCGTAGCTTCCTCCATTTGGATCGTAAGTGTTTCGTCTGTGTTGATTTCTCTACCTTTCATCGGTTCCTGAGGGAGCTGGCCGCTGATATATACATACATGTATAAGGACTTATATCATATTTAATTAATGAAGGAAGATAATAAACCTTTGAATCTGGAGAAGCAAGTTTCTGGGGTGGGCCATTGCATTTGCAATTCGGAATATAAAACTGGTAAAGCATGGTCCGCCTGTTGACCTTATCTCTTCACGAGTGTGGTTCACTTCGCCATTTCTATATGTACAAGTTCGACCACATTTGCTGGTTTTATAATTGAAGCGAGCGAACCTAGACTACACTAGTTCAAGACTTTAATGCTCCCTCGCCCCATATGGCCATATATCATATGGTCGTGTGTATCCATAATAATAAAAAAATATTTATAAATCCAAATTTTACGGTAATTGCACTTACCTCTATTAAATATTAAATAATTAAATGCAGAAATTATGTTAAATAAGTGAATTAAATAATTAAATGCACAAATTATATGAAAATTTAATGATATAATTGAGATGGATAAAAAAGAAAATTCAGCTAGATACAGGATGGAGGAAGCAAGGGGTTGTACTAAATTATATTTAATACTTAATTGGGTGTTAGTAAATTACATTACGATGATAAAAAATAATGGTACTAGATTTTAGGTGAATCCTTATTAAACCACATGGTTGAGTATTATTTATTTTATATATTCTATAATAAAGGTATTATGATAGAGATGTTTATAGAAATAAAACAAAATTTGATTATATTTAAAATATCAGATGTAATCATCATAAGAAAATCTTCCGTTTGACAAATCATTAATGTAGTGCACATATTACATATCTACTCAGTGAATGTGAACCCATGTGTAATAATGTGATTCCAAAACCTTTTTAATCGAATGTATCTTCTTCGTGAAGGTTAATAACTTTTCGAAAACAAATTTGGCGCTACATATATAGCATTTTAAAATAACTAAAGTTCAATTAAAAATATAGAAGGATAACGGATATTTCAAATTTATTAAACATTTTTTCAAAAAATATTGTTCTACTATGGAAATTCTATAAACTAAAATTTAAATGTGTTTCGTTTGCACCACAAATATTTTATAGGTAGCTTTCTCCATCATTAATTTGGGAAAGAAACATATTAATAAAATGATTATTTTCAACAACGTACAATTTAGGAGTCAACGCAACGGAGCTAAAGTCGGAGGTATCGGACCAAGAACGCTGCAGCAATCCAAGCATTATTTAATATTTATAATTATATTAGGCACCACAGAAACTCCACGAAATATACAACATTCAAGTTTCCCAGTTACCAATACACAAGCTAACCAAGCACACTAACTATATATATATATGAGATCGTTGCTAGTAAGCATACTGATCAAAAAGCTTGAAGCTTTATTATTATTATTAGTAGTAGTAGTCGCGACGCCAGATGCTTCAATTGCATGCAGAGGGGGGGGTGACTATGCTGGAGAGCGCGCTTGGTTGCCGAGGTCATCGTACCTGGTCGGATAACGGAGGCCATTGCCGATGTGTTGGGTCGTGGGGCATATCCAGTCAATAAAAGATGGTCCCAGGATCTGCAACATTCCAACACGAGTTCAAAGTTAGAGGCATTTTAATGAATGGATTAATCATTAGTTAACACGTGATCTCAATATTCTGTTGGCTTTTTGACATGACATGGATTGATTTATAAGAAAGATTGGTGTTCAATCATCTGCTTTAGTTCTTACTGCTATGATATTCTGTTGTGCACCAATATCGTAAGGATTTGAATAGACGGGGCCTCCTTTTTTCACACACATGGATCTCACTCCTTCAAAGTACTGCCAAACGAAGATGAATAGCGAGATCAGTCACGAGGCGAAATATAAATTTAACCTATGCATGGTCATAGAAAAAGTGTAAGAAAAAAGAAAGACATTACAAAACCTCAATTTGAGTCTTGTTGAGGATTACGAGATAGATGTTCCACCAGAGAAGAACAAGCATACACAAACTTAAACAAACCAACACTAACCCCGAAAAGAACTGCAAGGTGAATGGTTTATTAAGAAAACAAGAAGAACACAAGAAATTTAAACTACAGGAAAACGATTCGAGCATGAAATATTACATTGATGGTCCTGTAAAATCGTTCAGCAGCATGTTCTCCATACTCTACAGTCAAACTCCCAAAGAACAAGACCTGAAACAAAACAAGGTCTTTGCTATTAATTACTACATGGCAAGAAGGTATTTAAGTGGTGAAGTTCTATAATATCAATATATGAATGTTGCAAGGAACCGTAGCTTTTGGTCCAGTGGAAGACGCTGATCAATCCTACAAAAGCAATCACGGAGAGGTATGCAACATACAATGTCCAGCAGATGGAAGTGAGAAAAAGTACCAGGGAGTATAGACATGAAACGGTAGCATAACCAATGAGCATGAAGAGGTACTTGTGATTTGCATGCCCCACGCAGTTATTTATCCAAACGCAGTGGTGATCCTTGCATCAAGAGGAAACACTTTAAACACATTATCAAAGACCTTTGAGGAATCCAGAGAATGAGAATGTGAACCAGGCATACCATCCGTAAAACGCAACGGTTGCAAATTCGGCAATGATGCGTTCGGGGAGGCTTATGCTGGGAGCACTTTTGGCAGTATCTCACTCGTCCACCCTGAAAAGAAGGTCATGCAATCTTCAGAATCAAGAAGATTAATGTACATGATATCATACTCAACTTTACTAATAGGCAATTCCGGATAGATCAATTGATCTATAGCTAGGCGAACAATATGTCGGTAGCATAGACAAAATAACATCCAAGAACGAATTTAATGTTCGAAAAGACAATATCGCCGAATCTAAAAATGATTCTGGCGACTTATGATGACGATCTCAATCACGACAAATTAATTCGTGAGAGAAATCGACACGGCAGTCGCGTGTTTCCGACAGCATAAAGGTAATGATAACGCGACAAACAGAAATGTGACACCAGATAACATATCCTCAATTAGGTTTTTGACTGATTTTCAGATCATGCATAATAAAAACAATAACATTCTATTAGATCATGCATGCACATATATGTATGAGTGTCATTTTTTCCCAATTAATTATGTTTTTATTAAGTAGTTCCGCCTGCATGTTTCTCCAAGAGGAAGGAAATACAATCACATCCATCACAGAAGTGATTTATGTGGAGCAGAATCGAATGCTACCGGCATAGATCAACAAACAGATAAACCCTAAAATTCTGCAGCAGAAAAAATCAACCATGTATAGAATAATCAGCAAAAACTCCACAAAAAGAAAACAAGTATTATTTTCTCAAATTTCAGATCTCAAAACCATTGATAAATTCATGCAACTAACTAAATCGATCCACTAAATATAATTCCAAAAAGGTTCAGAAAAACAAACTAAACAAACTCACACTCTAAACACTTTACTCAAATTTTACTTAAAATGAGGAACATTTTTCCGAAAAGGTAAAACAAAAAATACATTACAAGCTTGAGACATCGATTAAAACTTTTAATGAACCATAAAAATGATAACTACCAAAGAAAGTAAAAGTCATCTTCAAAATTAACGAAACCAAGAAATCCATAAACAAAACATCATATATAACACATGCAAGACCGACTTCAAAAAAGTTTATGTGACAGAAAACCTTTCTCTTGATTTCTTTATGGGATCTCTGAGAATCGTCAGTACTAGTCGGCACGAACGACGCTGGGACCCGACCCGGGTCCGTGAACATGGCGAGGCGGTAAGAAACGACGAACATAGCAGCCAAGGACGTGTAAACGACGGCATTCAGCATGCCGAGCGACGAAGCCAGCCCGAACCATCGGTCGATGAACACCAGCACCGTCATGAGGTAGACGTATGTGAACGCAGCCATTACCAAACCTACGTAAAACGAGCACGAGAATTCAGGAGTCATTGATTTCGAGTTTATTTGACGATTATCTTCTCGGAAATATATAGTGCGGAAGGCGGAGGAAGCGCTTAGCGGCGGAGCTCTAGCGGTGCGTTGAGAGTGTAATAGTGAATAGAAAGTAAGGTGGGTGTGGGGGTTTTATTTAGTTAGTTCAATGCTGATGCATTTCAACTTGTCTCTACGTATACAAGGTCTTGACGTGTTCTCAGCTTATTTAATTTGTTGTCTTTTTTCTACCTGCTTTTCTTGCTTTTTATTATATAGTTAAATTCAATATTATTATGGGATTTTGTTCACTTTTATTAAATGAAAATGAATTCTATACTAAGTGCTGCTTTTCTGGTGCCCATATAGCAAGGTTTTTTCATTACTATTTCCACAGTGGGATCTATTCTACTCGGCTGTGTTAGAGAGATTTTTTTCATCTACATGTTGTTAGGATCAAGCGCTTATCATTAGGCCAAAAGCTATAGCTGTTAGCCAAGGTGCAACTTTATTTCCTTATAATGTGGCAGCGCAGAGTGCACCTATTATGTGCGTTAGGGTTGGGCTGTTAGGTCCATGAGTCAGGGGAGGTGCGTGTCTAACTGCTGGTGCTGTCTCAATTCCCTTAGAGATCAGTCTTACCCTTCCCCTACCGCCGGCCCTATCCCCAGCAGAGATAGTATTACCCGTTAAGATCTGGCATCACACTTTTACAGCCCACATGGCCAACCAGATCAAGCGGCGCAACGTCAGCAGCTTGACGTACGAGAACTTCCCAGGAGGTCACCCATCCCAGTACTGTTCTCACCCTTGCACGCTTAACTCAACAATGACAACATTAATATGATAGAAAAGATGGAACACATATTTATTCCTTGACTAAACGGTAACACACATCCAACAAATATTATTATGACGATTGAAATTTTTTCTACGTAGGATATCATACTAGTAAATTAATGAAAAATTGAAAGGAGCACTACAAAAAAAAACCGCTCTTTAGAATCGGGATTTGAAAGCTTTCGAAGCGGTTTAAAATGCTTCTACGAATTTAGAAGCGTTTCTCAAAATGGTTCTAATACCACCGCTCCTAAGCTCTATTGTAGCGGAATAGTAACCGTTGGTATATCTAAATCAACCGCTTCAAATATTATTTGTAGGAACGGTTGCAAACCGATTGAAAATGTAGATAAACCGATTCTGTTTCTTTGTTTTTGAAACGTTTATTAACCGGTCATTATAATGTTAATGGACCGCTGTAATCATTATCGCACTATAAACATTCCAATCAATTATTTTATATTTTTCCTCGATTATCTTGATGATTGATTTGCAATCGATGAATACAAACACTTTGAAATGAAATATAACAAAAGATGTGCATCCAATAAAACAACTCGATATAACTAAATGATACTGATCATTAAAAAATAAAAGAAATTTCTGAATCCACAATGCCTATATATATATCTACAAAATCAGGCAGGAAATAGAGAAATCGAAGCACCCTTCTTGCAGTCTCCGAATTCCCTGAGTGGGTTCCGGCGATTCGCTGTGTAATTGAAGTATCGGATGCTCAACAGACGTTGCGAGGGAAATGAAAGAAACTGTAAATTCTGTGACGTTTCACGATGTAAATTGAAATTGGATAAGAAAGGAGAAATTTTATTGCCAACATTAAAAAAGAAAATAGAATAGAAATTTTATTGTCAAAATGGAAAAAAACTAAAAAAAATTTGAAGCGGTTGCACTCTTAACTGTTTCAATTGGTTGATTTTTCAGATGCGGTTTACTAAACGATTTTAATTTTGTGCTTCTAAAAATATGTTTTTTTTGCCGTGGAGCTTTAAAATGTTGGACCTGATCATAATAATGGTTAAAAGTTATTTCTTGCCTTTTTCTATGCATCCATAGGTCTCATATAGTAAGAATACTGATTGAGCTTTGGATTACATATCTAGAGTTAGCTTTAAGTAATATATTATATGATTATACAAACTTATTTATAATTTGTGCCACGAACATTTTTATAATCTTCGACGCTTCAATCAGTCAAATATTTTTTTTCTAATTTTCTGCATAGTAAATAAGACCATCATACGACGATATGTTTGAAGAAACTTTAAGTTAGACACCCTTGTTAAACATATAGTAAGCACCAAGCAGTATATTTTCCCTATACGGAAATATGTAATTTAGAAGAAAGCTCACTCTTTCTAAAAGAAGTTTTTTTCCTTAAATTAAATTATCGTAAGTACCATATATGTCAAGAGATATACACTATGTGTCAATAGTTTTAAACAATTAGTTATATATGATTCATCTTTAGTTTTGCTCTGAATTGATTTTCATATAACTTATTAGTCAATTCTATCATATTCTTTGTTGACTGTAGTGTATGATTCGCTCAAAGCCATTCTTACGAAAGTATGGAAATTTGCGCACGTGTGCAACTGTCTTCTGTGTCCTCTGATACAGCATTTTATATTAATTAAGTTTTATGAATTATAATCTTCACTCACCAAATTTATGGAAAATCGGAGAAAGTAAAATGTATGTCCCATGAAATACTAATTAGTGTAAAAAAAAAAAAACCACAACAGAGTGATGGCAATAATTTAACATAATCATATGAATTACAAGTAATTAAATTAATTGAAATGCATGATCATCACTTGCTCGTTTTCGTGGAACATTATTCTGGAAAAAACATTTATTACATCATATATAAATATATATGTGTCACTAATGCCAAAACTGGGGCGGTCAATTGAGAAGATGCCTGTTAGCGAAAGGAAATTTGTAATAAATACTGAAGCCAAAGAGAAATAATTAGCATTTGGGAAGATCGGACGGCGGAGGAAGAAGCTTTTGATTTGGAAGCTTTCCATCCAACACAAGCCATGCCATCTTCAAACCCCAGCTCGTGTGGATTTCCAGGTGGCAATGCATGAACCATACCCCTACGCCACATACACAAAAGAAAAATTGTAGCTTCGAAATCAAATGTATTACTAATATTTAAAATTAAATTAAAACCTGGATTATCTGCTAAAAACCGAATGACAACCCATCCACCAGCAGGCACCCCAACAGTATTCCTTTCAACCGGGTCAACAAGATTGAAGCTCTTCGGGTCATTATTAGGGTCATAATTACCGAACCCTTGACCCACGACAAAGAAATTGAATCCATGGAGATGAAGGGGGTGGCTCTCCGCTCCAAGAATGCTGGTATCCTGCATCACCAGCTCCACACTGGTGTTAAAAGGCAAAACCATGACCTTTGTCCCGTTGGTCACCATTGTGTTATTTGGAGGGTTCCCTGTGTAGTTAAACCAGTCTAATGGATTGAACGGGAAATTCGGGCTGTAAACTCCTCTTGATTGCCCCGTAAAATGAGCCTGGAGAAGTGCAGTTCTGGGCTCGACGAATGATATATTACTGACAGATGCTGCAAATTTCGTCCCATTCGGGCCCTGGCATGTCTGGTTTTGATCACAGGGATTCGTCCCTAATCCTACTGTGAACAAGAAACGTTTGTCTATCTTTTGGGGTACATTTGCGGGAAACCGAGGAGTAGCTAAGCTGCGGAATTTTTTCGCGAAACTCGTGGCGAAAGAAGTGTCGTTTAGAGAAGGTAAGTTTGGTTTGTAAAGTGGGAGTTTCTTCATTGAGGTGACAGAGTGATTACGAGATTCAGATTCATATTCTAATATCCCTGCAACAGTGGAGTTGTCGAATGTTCCCAGGCCTGTGACGTAGGGTCTTGCGGCCATGAAAAAGGTAGCTCCTGGAAATTTTGGTTTCGTCCTGAGAAGTACGTTCATTGTCTGTCCAGGGGCGATGAGTACCGTGTCGGTTTCGAAAGGTTTAATGTAGACGGCATCTGCATCAACGACTGTGAGGTTATGGTTGGCAATGCTGAAGAAAAGTTCGTCGTTGAGTGCAGCGTTGATCATCCGGAGAAGGTAGATTTTTCCAGGCTTAACTCTCAGTTTAAATGTATCTGTCAACAAAATTTAATTTAGAAGAAGATTCTTCTCTTATGAAAGTGAAATCAATTGCAGGGTCGATTATCAAACTCCAGCACTCTGTAACTAATTTAATTCACCTTTGGCTGAACAGTTATACAAGGGCCCCGGAAGTCCATTGATGGTGTAGGCATCGGAGACGTTTGGGCCGCCGCCAGTCTTTAGAGCTTGTCTGATTATGGCCTCAGTATCACCATTAAACCATTCTCCTGCAAATTACGTAATCCATTGATTCCATATATGTTGATCTCAGTGGTAATACAGATAAGGCTATGGCCCAATAAATTTGAATATGCAAATTTAAATTAGTTTCAACAAAGTACGCTTCAGCACTTTTTCATGCTCCTATGGTGGACCATTAATGTCGTCCTAAAATTCTTTTTTATATAGGATTAAACATAACCTCACATATTTGAATCAATTATACTCTTTGATCTTCAATGGAAATAATATAGTAGCATCTCATTTACCCTTACTATATGGACGAACACACTTGTCCACCAGGAGTTTACTACTAATAATTAATATTAGCTTATTTTTATTCTTTTTCAAAATCGATCCAAAAAAGTGGAAAGTGGCCACAATTTTAGATGTTAGATTAACTCATTCTTGATACTTACCTAATATGATAGGGACTTGCTTATAGGGTTTGACAAAAGGGTAAGACTCGTTATGCCTTGGGAGTATAATCATAGGACCGTAAAGTGTTGCTCTCAGCCATGAAATATGTGCATGCCAAAGGAGGGTTCCCCTCTGACCAACTATTGTGAAATTGTACACATAGCTCTGCCCTGTCTGGATGGGGCACTGTGTAATATATGCAGGCCCGTCTGCCCAACCATTCCCCAGTTGTCTAATCCCATGCCTGCAGTTATAGTTTCATAATACTTCTAATGTTAGCACATCTCCATTCAAAAAATCTATGGGAACTTAATGAAATATGCACGTAAACCAAATCATATTTATACCAATGGATGGTTATATTGTTGGGAACATGGTTAGTGACTTTCACCAGCAGGCGATCGCCTTCCCTCGCTACAATTCGAGGCCCCGGGAATTTTCCGTTCACCGTGACGATGCTTTTTGTGTGGCACAATCGTGTAACATTTTGCATCTTGATCTGTAATAGATTAAAAGGAATATGTGAGGTAAAAGTAGAGAAATTTATTTATGGAACAAACTTAAATTTATGGCAGAAATAGCATACACTGAACTCATAATGCCTAGTTAAGGCTTGTGCCTGGTCAGGAATCAGACATAATAATAATGCCATTGAAGCGAGTGAAAGCAAGAATTGAGATGCTGAGGCATCCATTTTAGTCTCTGGCTTCAGTAAAAAAAAATATTGGATGGAATGGTATGAGATTTTAGACCGAAGTCATCGAGGTTTTATAGAGATTTCTTCATGGGGGGTGTTTGGTAGATTAAATGACACGAAAATTATATAATATGTAAATTGGCGGAATTGGATAAATAAGGGTGATTAGAAAACGTATATTTCTTGGACCAACTACTGTGGTTGGAAAACAACTTTGGAGTGATGTCAAAGACAATTAATCATGTCCGGTTTCGAACCCTGTCAATTGTTTCCGTATTTGGGATGTTATGTTTAATTTATTAATGTATCTCACATTATTTTCCAGTTTCCAAATTATAATAATGAAATATAATCGAACTGTTAATTTATTTAGGACTATAATATATACCATATTGTTTTCACTATTCAAGATCATGAATATTCAATTATATATTATACAGGCTTTTACATTTGACAAATGTTTCTTAATGAGTTAATTGCCTCTAATATTTCATTATCGGTGGTCAGGTATTAACGGTCCTAGTCTAGTTTGGTTGGGGTTAGTTTGCGAATCACTTAATCATACTTATGCCCTTGTTAATTATTTAATTTTGACACGTGTGCACATTTTCCTTGATTTACTGCTTGTAAGTACTCACCAATTCTCTCGCTACTTCATAGAGGTTATTCACTATGATTTGAGAATTGGATATTGGGTAAGAACTAATTATTTTGAAATTACACTTTTTAATTGAACTGAACCTAAAAATCGACATTCTGGTTGTCTGATAACTAAACCATCAGCAATTAGTTGGTCGCATCAGTTAAAATACTCGATGTTAATAATTTATATAAATTTTTTAGATAGATAATTAAAAAATATTTTATATCGTTTTCAATATCCTCATGAAAGAATATGACACGTTAGAACGTTGAGGAAGCTCAAGTAGGTGCTATAGAGTTGTCTGAAAACTATGAAAACATTTAGAACAATCAACAATTTGATTCTCTAGTACTTGCCCTCAAGCAAGGAAAACATTACGTACATATGGTGGTTGTCACACATAAATAAATTATTATGTTTTGTCCCATGTCGTTGCTTCTAATGGATGCGTTACATGCAAAATTCGTGAGTCGTGACTGAAAAATTAAAGGGAAAATGGTAGTATTTTAATGTCTTTTATTTTATTAGCACTCCTCTGACTTTTGTACACTTGTATAATCTTTTCTAATTACATCCAAATATTCTTAGTTAGTACACCGGTCTTTCTTTTTTTTATATATGCGGAGTCGATTTGATGTCACCTAGATTTTTGAACACTCTGCTCTTTTGACACCTCACGGAGTAAACTGATCACATGATAAAGCTTCATTTGGATAGTTTTTTAAAAATACTTTTATAAAAATATGTTTTAAAAAGTTTTTGTAAAATATTTTGAAAGCTTTTTAAAAAAATAAGTATGCGTTTAGACAATTTGTTATAAAATTATTTTTAAATTTAAAAGCGTTTAGATAATTATTTTAGAAAATGTTTATAATTGAGAAATAGTATTAAAATAGCATTCAAATAATTAATCTAATAAAAAAATTTTAATTGGTCATTCGTATAAAGTTTACCTATATTTTGTATTCCAAAAACATTATAAAACAACTTTCATTTGTTCTTCAAAAGTGTACTTCAAAACTAGTTTTTTAAAACTATTTTTCAAAAATATTTTATTAATCTTATCCAAACACGTATTTTAAGTTTTTTCAACTTTAAAAACACTAAAAATGTTTTTTAAAAACATGTCCAAACGAAACCATAGTATATCCTTTATAAAATATATAAAACACTAATCTTGTGGTATATGCTCAAGGAACTATTGTTCTCAACTAATTATAGGGAAGATAAGTTTGTTTTTTAAAATAATTTTCCTCATGATACATTTTAACCCACTGGAAACCAACATGACACTTGTTAAAAGAAAAAAATATTATTCTAGGAGTAAATCGATTCAATTCTTTAAGACCAATAGTCTTTGTTCTGGGCATTTTCTCACTTTTCCTTTTTATACAGAAAAAGGGCACATATACATTGCTTCTAGGGTTTATTAGCACTATTTTTCAACAAGGAATCCATTATTAGTACTATTTTTAAACAAGGAATCCATGGCCACCGCCAACAGCTACACATGGATAAATTCTTAAAGACTTAACAGTAGTTAGTAATAAGCAATCCAAGAATCGAGTAAATCTGATAGATCACATTAGACAGATAAAAAAGTTAATGGCTTTGTCAGTATTGTTGTGATAATTAAACGACTTCTATTCATAATTTCAAACGACACAAGCTTGAAGCCGTGAATCAAGATTAATTATTTGAAGAATAAAGATTTTTTCCATTGGAGCTTGCATCTTGCTTTATGTACCTGATTTGAACAATTCGATCTGAATAGCAAAAAGATGTAAAATATATGAAACTTATGTGTATATATACAATTAACTTGTAGCAATAACTTGATTAGATCTCGAGCACTATTTCAAGAACATCGAGTGAGACGGATTTTAATCAGAAAACTTACTAGAGAAACTAAAACATCACCAAGTCGATTAAATGAAAAATAAAAAATCATATCAATGAAACCGATCGAGAAATGTGAGAAAATATTGGTCATGTTCATATAATTACATAGTTCAATCCGAGGCCAATTATATCAAAGCAGCTTCAATTTCTCAAAGCGGAATATCAAGGCCTTTCCCCACATCCACTCCAATTATCTGAAGCAACCCCTTGTTCAAAATCTGAACAGCAGAAAATATATATACATCATGGTGGTCACATGGAATATTTATATGAAAAATCAAAAATTATATCAATGAAACCGATCGAGAAATGTGAGAAAAGATTGGTCATATTCATATAATTACATAGTTCAATCCGAGGCCAATTATATCAAAGCAGCTTCAATTTCTCAAAGCGGAATATCAAGGCCTTTCCCCACATCCACTCCAATTATCTGAAGCAACCCTTTGTTCAAAATCTGAACAGCAGAAAATATATATACATCATGGTGGTCACATGGAATATTTATATTCACGATTTCACTCCATCCATTCATTTTTCCAAAAGCTCGAATTTTCGAATGCAGTATTAAAACTTACAAGCTCTCTCGTACGTACACTTTATCAGACAACAAATACCAAGTATTATACCTTAAAAGCTCGAATTTTCGAATTCTAATACTTTATCAAACTAACAAATACCAATAAATTAAAGTCAAACACCATCTATGGCATATATGGGCTATTGGGCACTAGTTATCTTGAGCATGTGGCCGAATAGTGGGCAACAAATGCTTCAAATTAAACTAAGGTTGCGATATGATGATGGGAGATTTAAAGTCGTGGTTCAAGATTCTTTGAAATACACGGTGTTGTTTCAAATGAAAACTTCGCACCCCTACCCAAATCAAGTCCTAGTTTTTGAATCCATTCAAGCGCGACAGTCTACTACTTAAACTTTTTTTGGTAGCCAACTTAAAACTCATGTCAAATGTGACCACGATAATTCTGTTCCATGACTTTGAGATGACAAAAAGATGAGAAAATTTTTCGAAAACTGACCGATTCAACAACAAAGACCATGACAATGCCGATCATCGCAGCTCTGGAGTTCCAAATTTCAGCTGTCCTTGTGAAACCCAGAAATGGGGCCTGGAACTTCGGCTCTTCCTTTGGCAGTTCCACCTGAAAATATGTATTACAAATGCATATCTGTCCTGTTTTGTAATAATGATTATAAGTATTACGAAAAAACAATAACGGGAGAAAATAATTAAGCCTACGCCGGGGGGGAGCTTGGCTGCTTGAATCTTGAAACAGAGCCCTTTGTGTGAATATGAGTTCCCCTGTCTCCGATACAGTGAGAATTCGCGGTGGCTATGGGGATTAGTTTCCGGTGCTCCGGCGGAGAGGAAATGGGATGAAAGTAGTGTGTGAGAAGTTGCCATTTAGAATATTGTGGCCACACGATCCTCTCCCAAACGTTACCCAAACCTTACCTGTACACACATTAAGTTCGGGTTTTTTAGCATTTAAAAACGGTTACACTAAGGGCCGGAGGAGCTGCAAACCCGGCCTGGATGGGCCGTGATCCGACGGCCGGGAAAAGTTTAGTAGGGGCCGATTTCTCAGCCGGTCGCTCTTCTTACATTTTTTTTATCTATTGAAAATATCTTACAGTTTATTCTCTGGTTATTATATTAGTAAAACTATGAAACTTTAATGAATATTACTAATAATTTATTCACACATTAACTTGATCAAGTAAATGATAGTTATAGTAAGGAATAAATTAAGAATGATCATATTGATAAATATGAATAAAATTATACGAAAGAAAATAATTAAAACATATTTTTGCATCTGTAACACAAATAATGAGATATTTTTCTTTATACATTCAAGTTGGAATTTTGTTGTATCGTAAAATATCTCGTTAAGATGCATTCTTTGATATGGTGAGCTCGTTCACCCAGTCAACTTGTTCAATATCAAATTTATTCTTATGGTCGAATGATAAGATAATATAAAATTATGTTATATAAACATAATTGTATCTCAACAAACATTATTAATTTGATCTACCCTTTCCTAAATCTTGTGAAATCCAGTATTTTTCACCATCAAATGTGATATCTCGGATTATCACGTCGGGATCCGAGTATCTTTGACTCCACCTCTCCAGCTGTGTCAGGGACCTCGACAGGGAAGACCCGAGGAGACTTCTCGGTGATCTCGCACAACCTAACACTCTCCCGACGACAATCATGCCTCCAATAGCCAAAACTCATGTACGTCTTGACTAAGTGTAAACTGTAAAGGATCATGACGATAATCTCGCTAGGAGTAACGGTCGGGCCAAGCACAATATCCGCTCCAAGAGCGACATTGCACGTTAGTCGGATAACGCATCCGCAACAAATGCTAAGCCCCTTATAAATACTATAAGGTCATTCATATATTATTCACAAACTCTCAGTTTACATACATATTTTTTCCCTACCCAACCTCTCGACCTGACTTAAGCGTCGAAAATACTTTACAGAAATATTTCCGACGCTCTCTGACTCGTTTTTTGTGGTTGCAAGTCCTTAGCAATTGTTGATCATCCCTTGCCCGTTCTCCGTATCGATGTCTGGGGTTCCTGATTTCTTGAACGATGATAACTCGTCGGCCCAGTTAATTCGTTTACATCAAAAGCCTTGTTTATATTAATAAAGTATTCGTCGATTTAAATAACCTGTTGCCTGCATACAAGGCGTCGAAAAGGTTTATGGAGTTCAACAATTCGTACCATTATTTCCCTCTGTGTTGTGGAAGTTTGAGTGGTTGGCGACAGAATTCAGTTAGGTCGGAGTACGGCCCAAGATAAGTTCCTCCGATCCAAAATAAGAATTTTGATAAGTGTTATGATTATAATCTGGTTGGGCTGAGTTTGGGCTTAAATCTTTAGTCCAATTATAATTCGAGCCTGTGAACTGATTTCAAAGCATGAGCTCAGGGAAACCGAACCCATTATATTTTGATCTGAAATTATCTAGTACAAAAGTCGAAAGCCCAACCAGTTAGACGTGTCAAACATCTGATATTCCGGAATGTTCCAAGGCAGAGGATGAATTTCAAAGTTTATCAGAAGTTAAAGAAATAGTTAATAGTAAGTGACACGTGTCAACATAATGAAGATAGAGATGGAATCTATATTCCAGAAACTTCGAAGGATTAGGAATGGGTAGCACAAAATTCTAAGATCATGTCACATGCCGAAACGTTCTCTGCTGGGGCAGATGCTCGCAAACGATTCGACCTTGATTTATAATTTTTAATTTAATGCACATATTGTATATTCGAAGTTTCCAGAGTCACGCTTCCAAATTGCAATTCAGCTTCTAAAAGATCCGACCTGGAAACGGTTTATAAATGTTCTGGATTATTGTGACCCAACTGTGGGGACTTTCGTTAGGACATGTGATCGTATTTAGCTCTAGATTTTAGTCTGCTGTCTTCCGAGGAAGCAATGACTGGCGTTGAAGGGAAGGAGGATGTGGAAATTAAGAGGAAGCATGAAAAGAAGTTGGATGTGTTGATGTGGGGATATTTCCCGGGGGCTGCAATGCAGCAATCCTTGTTGACCTTGCCAGCTTCCGTACGATTTCCTGCAGGGCTCGCCGCCGGAGATTCGTGGAAGGATGTCTGTGCCGGTGGATGTGGATTTGGGATGGCTATTTCAGGTTATTGTTTGAATTTGAAAGCTCTCTTGTTGTACTGCTTTTAATGTTTCTCATTTCCACATGCTATTTTTTCCGTTTCGTGCTTCTGATGATGGATCTGAAATCTTGTGCCTTTTGAGTAGCAGTTGAGTATATCAATTTTAATCTTGACAGCGATGGAAACATAGAACATAGTATATGTAATCTCATGGTACCGACTCACTGTCATATAAACAGTTACGCATGTGTTTCTTCTCGGCAGCATCTGGAAAAGTCATCACATGGGGTTCAGCTGATGATCAAGGTCAAAGTTATTTGGCCTCAGGAAAGCATGGGGTAATTAGGCTGATATCTTGATTTCCAAATCATTATCCAGGCTGTTTGGAATTGGCTAAGCAGCTACTTCTGTTACTTTTGTTATGTGTATCACTAAGACTCCGGAGCCATATCCACTTCCCGCTGATGATCCAATTCTCAAAGCTGCTGCTGGTTGGGGACATTGTGTGTCAGTTACTGGTATTTTGAACAACCTTTCTCTGCAAGTATTAGGTTGTTTAATTATTAAGGCAAAAGTAGACAGTCTGAATTACTCCATCCGTAACATACATTGTTTGGCAAGCATGTTTAGCTCTTCATGGTATCAGGTTTTGTAACATCGTGATATATTTACATTTATATGCAGATAGAGGAGTATACACTTGGGGTTGGAAGGAGAGTGTTCCGTCTGGTTGGACCACCATGAAAAGTTGCGAAGATGACTCAGCAACAAAACCGTATTCAGCAGTAACTGGACAAGGTAACTTGGAGAAAATAATATTTTGAGTTAAAGTTACTCCATAAGTCTTCTATGAAATAATTGCAGTTCGACAATTAAGGTTAATATCAGCTGTCTGTCACAGGGAGCCACAGCACTCAAGGTTTGAAATATGCGGCTGGCACAGTATCTTTCTCCAATGTGAAAAAATCTGTAGAAGAAAGCATAAAACGAAGAAAACTTGAAGTTCAAACTGACGTTGCAGCATCAATACCCGCAGATGAATCATTTTCAATGCCACCTTGTCTTGTAAATCTAGAACATGGTGTGAAGATCGCCACTGTTGCTGCTGGAGGCCGACATACATTGGCATTATCAGGTAAATCTATTCCTTCCACCATTCTGCAGTCTGCTCGATACAGATTCTTGGTGAGTTTGCTTTTTGATGCTGCACATTACATACAGCTATGTAGTTGTTTTGAGGTACCAAGCTATAAAAAGTGTTCAGCATTTAGCATGCTTAGCAAGAAGAATTTTATTTACAACAAAATGGAATGATCTCATGCGCCATCTTTTCATTGGATATAGATGCAGGACAGGTATGGGGTTGGGGCTATGGAGGTGATGGGCAGCTTGGTTTGGGTTCTCGGACAAAGGCGGTGGCTTTTCCTCATCTTATACCTTGTACAGTTCCATCATCAATTGAAAAAGACAGTTCTGCTGTGATTCATCAAGAAAGTGTGACCGAGGGAGGTAAACCTGTAAAGTCCATGGGAAGTTATGTAAAAGGCATTGCTTGCGGAGGCAGACACAGTGCAGTAGTAACAGGTGAGTGATGGTTTCTTTGCTGGAATGATCTGTTTATGAGTTCCTATGTCATCTATTAACGAAATTTTTCTGCATTGTATTGTCAGATGCTGGCGTGCTTCTTACTTTTGGCTGGGGGTCTTATGGCCAGGTGTTCAATCATCTTCGTTCAGCATTTTCATTTTAGCATCTTGTATTCTTGCATGCTAAAGGTTATTCATGCATGCCTACGCAAGACCATTATGCATAAAATGCTTTCTGATCATTGTGGCTAAATCAGAAATATTAAGCGTGACAGTCTTCATCATAGTTGTTGCTGATATAGGAGTTCAGAATGGATAATTTAATCTAGGAAACTCATAGAGAGTTTAACTATGCAGTGTGGACTGGGGAATACTGATGATGCGCTGAGACCAACTTGTGTCTCTTCCCTATTGGGAAGTCAGATAGAAGCAGTTGCAGCTGGACTTTGGCATACAGTTTGCATTTGTGCAGATGGCCGTGTCCATGCCTTTGGGGGGAATCAATTCGGGCAGTTAGGTTTGGGAACCAAGTCCGAACAGTCTGAGGTATTTTACCGCTTGTTTCTTATGTTGTTTCTGATCCTGGCACGAGTTTTTGTCTGTTCTTTCTTTCTTAGAAGTTCCTCAGACACCAAATTATTACCAACTACTTTCGGTGTGAAGTTACACTTCCGAAGAGGGGTTAGCAGGTATTATTAATGTGATGTCGGAATGCATCATCACTGCCCTATTGAAACTGATTACTCATTAAGCTATCTCAAAATTCAAAGAATAGGAGAGAAGTTGCATGTGTTATGGGAACCCTTCGAGGAACCTCTAAGCAGTTTTAGAGTAAATTGGATCATTGATTCAAGTTTTTGATGAAATGCATAATTGGCCTGCAGTTCCATCCGGTTGAAGTTTCTCCGATTTACTTAAAAATATACTCCTTCTATAGTAAATTAACGTGAAAGACTTTGTTATGTTACAGGTTGTCCCTAAGCTTTTAGATGCTTCAGTTTTGGAGAATAAGAAAGCCAAAATTGTATCTTCGGGAGCCCGTCACAATGCCATATTAACAGGTGATACAAATAAAATTGCTCGAACAGTTTAATATTTTCTTACCGAGTATTATCGGAATTGATGATACGAGATATGCTTTCCTAGGTAGCAAATGTAACTACTGAATTAAGAAGGCTGTTATCTGCTAATTTTACGATACACCAGTAGTTGACTATGATTATGGATGAATGCTGTATTGTGAAGACTATGATTTTTCGATCTTTAAACTATAGTTTGTGAAAATTCATGCATGGATAAGTTCGATATACTGCAAATCAAAAACATCGACCATGGTATGATTTTGGACTTGTGACTATTTCGTATCGTATTTGCAGACAATGGTGAAATTTTAAGCTGGGGCTGGAATAAATATGGCCAGGTCGATATCATAACGGCATGTTTTCTGTTTACTTTCGCATTAATTTTTTCTTACCCATCTTCCTCATTGGTTTCTACAGCTTGGCCTTGGAGACGTGATTGACAGGAGCATACCATCCCTGGTAGCTACAGAAAACTACATTCATAAGAAAATTGCATGTGGCTGGTGGCATACGCTTTCACTGAGCGAACCGACTGTGTAAAACAGTTCAATCATGTTTCCTTGGGATGTAAGCTGTTAAATTAAGGCTGTTGGTTTACCAGAATAGTTTGCTGAGTTTGTATATATGCCTTGTTTTATAAACTGTGTTCCTGTACCAGTTAGGCAGTGGTTTTCTTGAACAGAACTCAGTACAATTCAAGAACCAGCGGTGAACACCAATGCAGTGTGATAACATATTATTATGCGCTATTATAAAACTTCACACGAGTTTATACAGTCCACACCACACCACATGATAGGCCATGCATATATCACACTAACCAAATATAATCGACGAAGGCACAATGCCTTTCAGATGTTTGTCTCAACTCCAAGTGGTCGTAGAAGTTTCATCAGAGGCCAGAAAATATCCAATCGTTGGAAGCTACCCGTTGCCTGCAAGGAAAAATGTAAAAGCATACCTAGTTAGAGTGAGACAGCGAGATTGTAAACGTTATGTGTAAGAATGACAATATAGAAGTTGCCTTATAACCCAAGTACAAATATATGTTTTCAAATGCGTAAATTCTGTCAAGGATGCAATAATTATCGGTCAATGAGATCCTGTAACTGGGCATTACCACAAAGTGTACGTCCAAGTTTGTAATACGTTCACTAATTCAAAATGGAATTACAGGTAAGTTGCTAGAACAATTAACGCTCAACTCCCGGAGATATAGTGCTCCGTCCACTGTTCTCTAGCCTAGCTAGTGCGGTGTGTGTAAACTTCTCTGCATGCCCTTCTAACTGCCTATCCTATGCTTTATAACCGTTCCCTGTTTCATCTCCTCTCCCTTCTGCCTTTTCCCTCTTCTAGAATATACTAAGGTTATGGCGGGCTTCTCTGCTTGTTCTTGATCCATTGGGCTTCCTCTTTTCCCATGGCCCAGTTGGTCTTGGCCTTTTATAGTTTTGGTCATAACAATATCCCATCTTTAGAAGCAGCTTTGTCCCCAAGGCTGGATTTTAGAAACTGGGCAGTGAAAGCAGTGACATCTTCTTTACCTACTTTCTCCATAGCTTTTGCAATCAACTCACCTATTTCTCTTTCTCCATTCAGAAATTGTCCCAACCTGAGTAATCTCCTCCGATGTTCTTATCATTCTCGCTCTGCTTTTTAAGCTTGTGATCACAACATCAACGGCCCTGGAAATTCCACGCCTTAGGTCCATGGCATTCATACCTGCTGCTATTGATTTGCACCCTTCGGCAATTATTGTTTGGGTGAGAACAGTAGCACACGTGGTGCCATCTCCAGCATTTGTAGCATTGGCCACCTGTTCCAACATGATAACACAAGACCTGACTTTTGCTACAGTTTCAAAAATAGAAGCCTTCTTATGATGAGATCTGCTAGATGTGTCAGACCAATCCTCAAAAGAGGATACAATCAAGTGAAAAACTT
This sequence comes from Dorcoceras hygrometricum, assembly GCA_001598015.1. Lineage (NCBI taxonomy): Eukaryota > Viridiplantae > Streptophyta > Magnoliopsida > Lamiales > Gesneriaceae > Dorcoceras > Dorcoceras hygrometricum. The sequence continues at coordinate 106,562 of KQ990516.1, forward strand.
CCTTCATCTTGTCATCATCATATGGAGCATCTGGGGCTGTAATTCTGGTGATCTCACTGATGCAAGACGCCACACCTACTTTGACATCCACATCAGAATGCTTCAAAAAATCTTCTGCAATCAATGCATCCATTAGTGGTGAAAGGGCAGTTAGCATGGATTTGGCAGGCGATTGCTCCACTTTTGACAGAAGCTCCTCGATTCGATCGAGGAGACGGAGGAGCTCATCGAGAGGGAGAGGGGGCTGGATAAAGAGCGTTCCCAGCTGCACTACTTTTGACAGAAGCTCCTCGATTCGATCGAGGAGACGGAGGAGCTCATCGAGAGGAGAGGGGGCTGATAAAGAGCGTTCCCAGCTGCACTGAGTCGTTCTTCCAGCTCCCTATCTGAAAGCCGCGACATAATTTCTAGCAATCTATTGACAACCACCTCACCTAACGAACCTCCGATCCGACCGCTCCCGCTGGTATTGACCAACGTCTGGCCCGTAGACTGTTGGGCCTGGGTAGATTTATTAGCTGGGCTAGAGACATCCTCATTCCGGCCCAGATGTAACGGCGGTAGGTCATTCTTACCCTTCGTTCCTTCCTGGATTTGGGCTTCCCCCATTCTATCTTTCTCCGGCCGATCTCCCTGTCTCAGAGAAGCTAATGCTTCGAACGGGTTTGTCGCCTTCCCGCTATAACGATGGATAAGCTCCTCTGCATTACTCCTATTCGTCTTACGCTCGTTTACCTGGGCTCGACCCACTTTAAACCTCTCCGCTGTAGGGCCCTGGCCCAAAACTGCGTCTGCCCACCTTTGTCTTCCTTCCCAGCGATGATTCACGTTCCCTTCTCTCGGTGTATGCCTTGCCGTCGACCATGTCAACTCCTCCACCAATCGGTCCTCCCGCTTCAGGGACGCCAGGGCTTCGAGAAGATTTGTTGCTCTCCTTCCACTGTACCGGTTGATAAGCTCTTCTGCGAATCGCTCTCAATTCCAATTAGGATTCCTGGAGCGCGCCAATTGGAACCAGTGTACGTCAGTTCCTTCCATACATATATGTGCAATCCAAAGGCGATGGTAAATGGGGGTGCCGTGTATCTCGAAGTACTGCTCAGCTGTTCCCAACCATCCCACTGGATCAGTACCACTGAAGACTGGAATCTCGAACCTCCTCCTGGCCAACCGCAGATCCTCGTAGTCATCTCCTCGGTGCATCCTGTGCAGTCCTCCGAGTGTTTCTTCCATTTCCTCGGGCGAGTAGTTTTCCCCTCTCAGGTGGATCTCCTCCTCTATTTCGTATCATTCTTTCCATCAGTGTTTTCAACCCAGCGAGGTCGCTGAGTCTCTTGTTCACAACGAACAGGTTCGACTACATAGCATTCATGTCCACTTGCATTTAGGCAATGTTTTCCTACGATGTGATCACCAGCTTCTCCAAGGCGTCCCACTTAGCTTCCGAACATGTGGTTGCCATTGCTCACTTCCACGGATCCGGCAGGTCGGACCAATTGATACGTTCACTAATTCAAAATGGACAGGTAAGTTGCTAGAACAATTAACGCTCAACTCCCGGAGATATAGTGCTCCGTTCACTGTTCCCTAGCCTAGCTAGTGCGGTGTGTGTAAACTTCTCTGCATGCCCTTCTAACTGCCTATCCTATGCTGTATAACCGTTCCCTGTTTCATCTCCTCTTCCTTCTGCCTTTCCCCTCTTCTAGAATATACTAAGGTTATGGCGGGATTCTCTGCCTGTTCTTGATCCATTGGGCTCCCTCTTTTCCCATGGCCCAGTTGGTCTTGGCCTTTTATAGTTTTGGTCATAACAGTTTGACATTTATTAATACATCTGGTGGGTTCATATAATTTTCAGTGGATCTTATGTGAGGACAAATAATTGCTTTTAAATACATATAGGGATATTATATTAGGCATATGTATCCCGACCAACAAAATTCTCAAGTAGCCTTGGCGGCAGTGTTCTAAAACTCGGCCTAGGCGGCCGCCTAGGCGCTAGGCGGTGATCCACCGCACTGAAAAGTGCATGATCGGCCGACCTAGGCGGCAAGTAGGATTAATCGGCCTAGGCGCCGATTAATAGCGCTAGTCGGCGTAGGCGCCCGCCAAATTGGGCTAGTCGGCCCATACATTGCCTTTTTTTTACAAATTTTAAAGCCCAAAATGAAAGCCTGTTATGCGAAAAAAATAACCCAAGAAGAAATATTGGACCTAGCGACAGAGACAACGACGATAACTTACAGCTACAGAAACAACGACGCCAACTTACAGACCCCGTGAAGAGACAACGACGCCAACAGATTAGGAACAGAAGGCTAAGAGGTTCGTTTCCTATTGAACTGCCGGGGCTGATTTCTTCTGCCTTTTTCTGTTTTTCATGTTTGCTGCTGTAAATGATATAGAAGGAGGTCCGAAGAGGTGGGAGCCGTTTAGGAATAATTTGTGTGTTTTACTACTGTGTAGGAGTAATTTATGTGTGTTTGAATATTTTTTTGTTGGTCCTGACAGACTATTATCTCTGCCTTTTTATGTTTGTTGCTGTAAAGTTAATCCTACATGCACACTGACACGTAACTCACCAGGATGGCAGGATGTGAAAATATATTTGGAGCAAACAGTGAGTGGAGCAAATAGTGAGTGGAGCAAATAGTGATATGCACGATTCTAATAACTTGATTAGGCAAATTAAAAAAAATTATGATTGAAAGACATAATTTATGTTCCAGACTACACTTTATACCCACTGTTTGAGATGTATCATGTATGCTTTACCTTGAAACCAGCTTTACCTTGATTACTATGGTTTTTGGCTAAGTGAGTGGCAGTGCACTTAATTTTGTTGATGAATATGATATTTTTGTTGTGATAGGTTCAAGTGGGAGTAAAGTGCTTCGCCAAAAAAATATCAATGAGGCACTTTTCAAAGAGAGAACTCAACAAGTTCAACAGTACGTGAGGAGATGGGCTTATGAAAATGGAATCGCATTCAATGCTATTGATAATGATAACTTCAAGCAACTAATGGAGGCGGTAGGTCAATTTGGACCAGGGTTCAAGCCTCCAACTCAATATCAACTTCGGGAGCCGCTTTTGAAAGCTGAAGTTGAAAGAACGAAACAACTGTTGAAGAAACATGAAGAAGAATGGGCAAAGAATGGGTGTTCGATTATGACAGATGCATGGACCGATAGGAAAGAAGAAGCATATTAAATATGTGTGTTAATTGCAGGGAGGGTACTACATTTTTGGAGTCTAAGGAGTCTTCAGACGAGGCACATACAGCTAGACTTATTTTTGAGTATGTTGACAAGTGTGTTGAACATGTAGGAGCTCAAAATGTCGTTCAGATTGTAACAGGCAACGCTACAAACAACATGGCAGCAGCTAAATTGATGAAAGAAAAGCGGCATGGGATCTTTTGGAGTTCATGTGCAACTCATACCATTAATCTGATGCTTGAGAGTATTGGAAAGCTTCTAAAATTTAAAAAGGTTATCGATCAAGCCAAGTCTTTTACCATTTTTATTTATGCACATCATAAGACTTTATCATTGATGAGAAGTTTTACGAAGAAAAGAGACATAATCCGGCCACGGGTTACCATGTTTGCATCAAACTTCCTTACACTTCAGAGCTTGATTGAGAAAAAATCTAATCTAAGAGCCATGTTTACAAGTGATTTGTGGGAGAATTGTAAATGGTCAAAGACAAACAAAGGGAAATCAGCTTACTCTACTGTGATGAGCATGAGTTTTTGGAATGGTGTGACACTTTGCTTAAAAATATTTGCTCCTTTGGTAAGAGTTCTTCGGCTGGTTGACGGTGACAGAAAACCATCCATGGGGTTTCTATATGGGGAGCTTCTTCAGGCTAAAAAAGATATCAAAGTGGCCATGAACAATGTTGAATCAAATTATCAGCCTATCATAGCGATTATCGAGTCAAAAATGAAGGATAGACTTGATACATCACTGCATACTACGGCCTTTTTGTTGAATCCCTACTTCTACTACAAAGATAGTTCTATTGCTCTTCATGAGGAGGTTGCAACTGGAATTTTTGAGTGCATTGAGTTTTTGCATGCCGATAACTTTGAACTACAAGATATAATTATCAATAAGGAATTTGCAAAATATAAGGACAAGATTGGTTTATTTGGAAAAGCATTGGCAACAAAAGCATGTGAAAGCAATGACGATACATTTGATCCATGTACATGGTGGAGTACCTATGATGCACACACGCCTAACTTGCTAAGAGTGGCATTGAGGATACTTTCATTAACTACAAGTGCATCTGGGTGTGAAAGAAATTGGAGTGCATTTGAAGGAGTAAGTTTAAACTACAAACTAAAGTATTGATTTTCAAATTATGTTCATGACTTCATGTTATTTACTACAATATTTATTATTTACTTTTTTGTTTTGTAGATTCATACAAAAAAAAGAAACATATTGGATGTCAACAGGTTGAACAATCTCGTATTTGTCCAATTTAATGCGAGATTGTTGAACAAACAAAAACGAGAGAAAGAAAGGAATGTTGACGTTCTTCTTGCAAAAGATGCTTCAAATGCACAAGGTTGGATTGTGGATGGTGGGGAAGAAGATGAAGTCGAACCAGGTACAGGGCTTACTTGGCAAATAATTGATGATGCAAGTGGAGCAAATGAAAACCTACAACCTCGAAGAAGTTCTAGAGTGAGAATTGCACGAGGATGATTTTGAATCTGAAGAAGATGAAGAAGAACACAATGACGACATTGAGTTTGTGTCCGATGAAGAACAAGTTGTTGAAAATTATGGAGAAGAAGAAGTGGAATAAATTTGTGACTATTAATTGTGTGAATTTGAATTCATTTTAAATTTTATGTTATTGGATTTGAGTAGCATATGTCATATTTACTTTATACCGTGGAATCCGCCTAGCGGCGCCTAGTCCCCGCCTAGGCGGCCTAGGCGCTAGGCGCTGGCCTAGCGCCCGACTAGCGCCTAGCGAATTTTATAACATTGCTTGGCGATGCCAAGTAGTTTGATTGAACCATTGGCTGCATTAACTATTCAAACAATTGATTTAAATGCAAAAATAATATTGGGCTCTCGTAATAATAAATGTATACCTCGACGATGAAGTGCGCCCACGAATTTTCAGAACATTTCTCCATAACAGCCTTCAGAATAGTCAACTGTAGACGCTGAATCACGTCGGCAATTTCCAAGAACCGGCCGTGGTCATTACACAGCATCTGGTCAAACAATAAGTATTAAATGGCTATAAACTGCCCAGAAAAAATAAACTGTAGGCCTTAATATAAACGACAAATCATCGGCTGAAGATTCGATTATATGCTTGCCTCAATAAGCATTTGTCCAGGATTGTCGAGATCTTTCACAACAATTGGGTACTTATGGTGTTCATTTCCTAATTCTACAGCCCAACTTGTTCCATTTTGATGAACACGGTTTACTTCAGCTGTTATGGCTGTGTTGTTTGTTTCCTGTGAAGGTACAAAAGTGATTTGTCCATTTTAGTATAAACTCTAATAGCAAAAACTTTAAGTTGAGTAAAATAAGGCAGAAAAAGATTGAACATCACACCACCTATTTATGGGGGTTATAAGTCTTTATTCCTCCGTTGTTTTTCATTTCTTTTTAGCATTAAAATGCAGCTAAACGGATCTAGAGGGATCAATAAAAATTACCTCTTTCAGGACCTGACGTCGCAGTTTATCGGCTTGATTAGTTACATCCCTCAAAAAGAGCATGTGCTTTATGGTCTTATCCAGGAGTCCATCAATGCTACACTGCATTTATAGCATACAAGAAAAACCTCAGAAAAATAAAAATTGCAGATCTTGTGTTAACATAGGATAGAAACAACAGAACAAGTGGTACTTACTTTATCGCTGTTTGGGACAAGATCTCGCAGCTCCTTGATACGGTCCTGGATTAATTGTCTATCTCGTGGCCTAGGTTTCTGATTATTTGTACTACATAAGTTTCTTTTGTGAGTACTTGACAACTTAGATACTTTCCGTTGGTTCACAAAATGATTTCCTTTTCTCCGCTGTTGCTGCTTATCAATCAATGCAGTCATTGTGCTTTCGCTTGATGATGGCAAGGGAGACAAACTGGACACTGTACTTCCTGTATCAACAAATGCCGATGTATAGTAACGGAAAGGATCTGTATCGCCCTCTCCCGAAGCATTTCGTTTGAGTTTACTACATATTTTAGGTGAGCAAGCAAAAACATTTCCAGGAAATGTCTTTAGTGGCGTAGCAGGATTGGGTTGTTTCGAAGAACTGTCATCAGTGTTGCTATAAGCATCAGCAACAATAGTTTCTATGAGGTGATCCGTTTCATCATCTTTCTGTGTGAATGCAGCAGATTCCACTCCTGACAAATCCATACAATAGATGTGATCTCTATCATTGATGGAGCTCCAAAGTGCATTGGGACCTGAGATAGGGGGGTCATATAAATGATCGAAGTGACCCACGACAGCTGGCCCATATGCCTTTTGCAGTTCATATTCACCAGGGATGGTCAGTAAAGTACCCCCGGTCTCACAATCATAAACAAAGTCATTGCTAGTAGGAATTGGATCAATTGAACCTTCCTCAAAGTAAAAATGGCCCAACTCATTATTTTCAAATTCACCATGCTTCATCCATGTGAAATTATCAGAAAGAGAAAAGTGCCTCGCCTTTTCATTCAGACGAGAAGGTTTAACAAGGACACTTCTTGATATCTCAGATTTGTCTTCTTCACATGTCAGATTATCTAATGACTGCAAACCACGTTCTATATCAATCAGATTTCCATAAGAATTTACCAAACCAGCTATAAATGGGTTACACAAATCTTGAACCATGATTGTTGGCACCATCTGATCTGGAACAAATATGTCGCGAACCTCTGAACCATTGGAAGGGATGGTCTTTTGGTCTTCCTTTCTGTTATTAGTAGTAACGATTGATGGGTCCTCAAGATTCTCCAGGTCAGTAGGCATCAGAGAAAATTTCGGAAGTGGACATATGGTGTCATATCTATCACATTTTCTGTATGAATCAAAGTGTTGTCTGATCAAGGAAACCAACAAGGCATCTTCAGCTACCTGATTCATCCGTCAAGAGTACAGATTTATACAGACAAAGAATATTAGTCACACCACCATTAGCTTTTGCAACTTTGTGAAGGAAATAAAATACTAAAGTCAACGGCCAAAATTGCCAAGAAATTTCAATATTTGAAAATTGAAAACTAACCGTTTCCAGAGATCCTAGCTGCAGAACTCCATGTGGAATAACCGGCAAAAGCAATATCGTCTGCATGAGGCATCATGTGTTAAATATATATATCAAATGTTAAAAATAAATCAAATGAACTAGAAATGGATTACTGTTTTCACGGTTATCTTACCTCTATACCAGCTACAAATTGGAGCAGCCATTCATCCGGATACTGTTGAATAGGCAAACAAAGTATGCTTGTTTCAATATTCCAATAACACGTCAATGTATGCGCAGATTACAGCTTCTGATAAAGAAACTCACCTCATCAGCAAAAACAGAATCAAACACATCGGCTGCAATATTGTTGGAGTAAACCCATCGAGGCACTCCAGTAAAAGCTGCTACACCAACAACCCTGCATAATTGCACATACAAGTTAGTGACAACAGATAACCTGAAGATTCTCTTTATAATATATATGTCAAACCAATTTAAAATACAACGTCCATTGTTGATAATCCTTTGATGCACTGCTGCACTACTTTCAAGATTTAATATCTCGGATTCTCAATATATTATGTCCATCAAATCACCGTACATCCGCAAATTTCAATAGGCACTAATCCAATGGTGAAATAATTTCGATGAGCAATCGTCCTACTGATGCTCCAAATTATGAGAGAGTTACAGTAAATATAATGATTATGGCTTCAAAAGTTGAAAACAGAAGATTACACAAGAGACACCTCAAGGAAAAGACAAGCATGGCTTACCCCTTCCCAAAAACATGAGAAGCACTAGACATTTCAGCCACTGCAAGTCCAATTGGACATTCAACAAGAGACCCGTCAAGGTGTCTTGAATTAAAATTGGAGCACAATACATCATCCAAGCTGTCAAAGTAGAAATCTTCAATCGGCACGAAGGCATCTCTTTGTTTCGCAATGTCACAGAAACTATCTTCCCATGTCAAAACCCTGAAATATCATGTCATTGTCTATTTAAAAGCTTCACGGTATTTAACACAGAACAAAAGCACCAAAGGCAGAATTTTCTTTAAAAATACTGCATCATGTGACATTACTATATATAATTTTGGAAAGGATAAAACAAAATCTTACAACTGTAAACTTAATTTTATTCACAAATCTATCACTTGACTCCTAGAAGCAATATGGGGCCTGGAGCTGACTCCTATAGATTATTTATGATTGGACCAAACACCAATTCCAACTAAAAATTTATCCACTGATATCTATCCCATGGAACTAACCCCTTGTGACGCTCACTTCTTCCTAGTTCCTACCACACAAAAATCACTGTAATCCAATGAATTAAAAATGATAATAAGCAACAAGAATGAGGCTTCCACATTACAGTATTAACGAAGACAAAGAAAGTACATGTGGTTGAAAGTTTCAATGTTTGTCTAACAGAATAATTGAGTTGAATGCCGCGGATGTGGTATTACCATAGTTTGTATGAGGGAGAGACAAGCGCAGTAAATATACATATATATATATATATATATATATGATTGAAGCGACTTACATTTCAGGTTGGTACTTAAGCTTCCAGAACGCCGCATAATTCCATGGAGAATTGCAGCAAAGGCTTTGGAGAAACGACCTCAAGGAACTAATCCTCATGAATAAAAATCTTGAAATATCTTAAATTACAAATAAAAACAAACCAGTTAAACTGAAAACACTAGCTGCCCCTATAAGATGCTCGTCCTGCCTGTACTATCCGTAGGCCATCTTTTCGTTTCATTGGAGGTTCTATTGGTTTCAACAGCAAAGAAATCAACATCTTCAACCTCTCTTCAACAATAACTGCTTTTGGTACGCCGGTTATAAAGCTATTTTAAAGGGTACGATCAGTGAAAGACATCTGTGAATACTTTCTTCCAGAAGTGTCCATGATATTTAATAAGAAGAGATGAAAAACTCCTAATCAGGGAACAAGAACCGGATGGAAGCTGTGAAACACCAAATCTACTTTTGCCGAAAACTGTAAATCTCCGACTGTATCACACATAGGCCGGCGAGATTTGATTTCGTAAGATGATAGATGTAGCAACTTCGGAAAGAAGAAGGACGACGTTAGCGGCGTAAACCAGCCACAAAACTGCAGAAATAACATTTTAAAAAATAAGGAAAACGATATATGCAGACAGGCCGCAAAGACAAGCGAATCGCAATGGAACTAAAGCTTGAACAGACAAAATACAGAGAAGGACTTACAGTAATGTAAACTTTCAACTAACAGAATGGTGAAAAAATTGAAACTCGTTAGCCTCCATTGATCACGCAAAACAAAAAACAGAAACTGTGATTGGATACGACCTGAAAGGGTGAAATTCGAGGGGAGGATTGGGGCAAATGGCTTTTGCTTTTTGGTGGGAAGACTTTTGAGTTTATGTAATATAATGTATAATTTTGAGAAAAGTGCAGTGAGAGATTTATATAGGGTTTCGGTTCTCAAATATCTCTTTTCTCCGGATGTGAAATTGGTCTAGAATTGGATTTGATGATTCCTTTGCCTCACTTGATCTAAATTCTAATTCCAAATTAACAAAAGTGTAAACAATATAAGTGTCAAAGACAATTTATTTCGACACCTTATGACTTTTTTTAGAAAATATATATATTATCAGTCACGCTTTCTTCTCGATTTTCATGTTTTTCACACCTGTTTTTTTTTTTTTTACATGCTTAATATAGCCCACTAGAGCTAAATGTTTTTTCCGTAAAACTGAATTTTTTTTGATCATGCATGGAAACGCTCCTTTTTTATTTTACGAATTCGATTCACCTGTGTAACATATTTTCTATGAAATATTATTGATGATGCTATTGAGATCGTCCTTTTATATAATTAATCATCCTCCTATTCATGTCTATCCGTGTATATCCCTCGATTTAAAACATGCATGACTCTTCTTGGCCCATGACAGACATCCAAAGCTCAAACCGTATCTGGTGAAACCGAATCCAATGCCTAACGGCTACGGTCCTACGGACTCCCAAGAATTTACATAAAAAGTTCAAAATACAGACCTTCACAATTTTAATCTAATAATCAGTCTTAAATATATCAGCGACCGAAAAACTAAACTATCTCAAACCGTCCATCTACTAATTAATTAGAGTTCATTATTGAATTAAAATTATTGATGCGTATCCCAATACCTGAATAGCACGTATCAGATAAGACAATGTTTTTCGTAAGTATAATATATATCCCAATAATTGAAATGTATATTATTGGTTAAACTAGTCAACTCAGGTTCAGTTGACTAATTAGCACCAATTTATTCATAATTAAACATAGATTACATCACTGACTCTCCCAGATTCAATGGATTTTGATGGTTGAGTATGTGAGCCTGCCTCCTTTGTTCTGACTTACGAATTCAAGACAAGTGGCGTAATGTAGCGACCTATAATATTTCAACGGTGTAGTGTCGAGAAGGCGATTTGTATAATTGGTAAAGTTTATACATCCAATATCCAACAAGATGGATGGTAAATAAAGTGACGTAAGCTGTCCCGCAGATGACGTTATGATGTTCTGAGGTCGGGAGACACGACAGGCTGCCTGGCAACTGCTCCAACATGATGCACAAGACAACATCAATTACCACAACTCAAAGTCACCATTTCTAGGTTATTCATATAATTTACAACAAAATCGAGATTTAAAATTCATTCGGCTTACTTCTAAAGGACTATTAGCCAGTCACATTATAATAATTCATAGTGTCTTTCAACATCTAAATCACCAAGGCAACAAAACTTTCTCATTCCTTGGAATAAAATCAACTTATCATTTTGTTTTTATTGATTTTTTTTTCAGAAATCAGTTTTAGTAATTAATGTACTACAAACATAATAGTTAACTATAATTCATTCAAAAATGCCCTATTTAAAAAAAATCCATTCCGTATAAATTTTGTATTCAAACACAACTTAATTGTATTAGGGTATTTGCCGAACAAATGTTACACGTTTTTTAACACGTGCTCTCGAAAGAGGAGGCCCACCACCGTAGCATTTGGAATTATTTATTCCAAATTCCAGATTCCAACATATGTGTTCCATCACTTTTGGGCCTAATGTTTATGGGCTTTCTCCTTTCACGTCCCTTGGGCCCAATCTCAGAAAACATCGGTTAAAACATCACAAAAAAAAAAGAAAAAGAAAAAGACTTATCTATACAATTTCAGCTCGAACTTTTCGTTTGTTACATAAATATACTTTGAATGACCATTTATCCATATTTACGTATTTTAACAAATGATATTTTTTAAAAACTTTTGTCAATGAAAGGCAAGCTCAGTCTCCAACTTGATTTACGCTCGATAACATGATCTAGCTTGTTGACCCTGAATTCTGATTGCTAGAAAATTAATCGAGTTGAATTCGGACCTGAAACTTTCCACTCAATCGAGCTCGAGTGTGAAACATTTTCGAGTGGAGTTCATCAGTTGTTACTCAAACTCAACTCGAATTAATCAACTTCTATGTTGATATGGTATTGATTAGATTAAGAGGATCATATTATTTCAAGAAGAAACTGACAGGAACCAGAAGATTTCATTCACTCTTGCGAAGTAAGCATTGAAACCACTTGGTGAAAATTTCAATCCAAGTCCATTTAAACTGAAGCCAATATCCAAAACATCACATAAGATGACACTGCAACAAGGAACCATGTGATAAATGCTAGAGCTATAGAGAGCTCGAATCTGTTACATGGAAGATGTGTTGGACCAGTGCAAAATTTCAAGTCTTTCGCATATAATACCGCAACCCCCGCTGATGAGCACGCAGCAGCAAGTGATAATGTTGCCGTTACCTGCATTTTAGTATTCTAATTATGAGAAGTCGCTAATAAAATACGAAAAACAGCCGGACCAAATTCGGCAGGGTACTCGGCGATGCAGCAAGTAGAATTTAAAGGGCGTCGGTTAGACATTTACCCAATCACCAACAACAAACAGGCTCACTAAAACTGGACTGTAGAGGTCTCTCTTTATCCGCAAAGCATAGATATCAAGACATGCAAGTCCAAAGCTCCATAAAACTTGAAGCCCCATGGAGGCAAGAAGGTAACTGAATCCAAGGCCAAAAATTGAATCAAAACAATGAAATGAGCAGGCCATATTTACGGCATTATCACAATTTGAAAACAAGACTATTATATGCCATTTGTTCACGAGTCAACAATTGGAAGATAAGAAAATCGTGAGTACTTTCAACTACGACTCAGCCCCTCGACTGAAATTGGTATGACCTGAAATCAAACCGATAACAACCAACAAAACACTTGGTTGTTCTGAATCTCCATCCACATAACATAAGCACCTTAATCGATCAACTGTTCCTATCAGTTATAATCATTTCCAGGCCAGCATTCAAACATGATCAACGATCTTAAATCGGCAAGAGTGTTTCAGCTTATACCAAAATTTGAAGTCATTCCCATGCTTTCCAAGCAAACCAATCTCAAGCAAGAATTTAACTTTCAACATCAGGTAGTAACAGATCCTATGTATATGCGCATAATGATTAATCAGAGACCACGACAAAAAATAAAAATTTACGAACAGAGATCTTTAAAGAGTACGCTAACTCAAACAGTTCAGAGCCAGAAGAGAAGTCAGATTTACCAATAAGCGGTGAAGTTAGAAAAACCAAGAGCGGAAACCATAGCTCCAATGGAGCCAGCTGCAAATAAACACTGCCCAATTCTTAACAGCAAGCCACTCACAGTTCCTGGACTTCCAAACAAATCCTTCATCTTTACGTCAAGAAATGTATTTCCCGATCCGAATAGCCCTTCTCCTCAGATATGGATAAAAGGGCCCCTACATTCCTCTATTCACCCCGATCAATTCTCGCAAACCCACTTCAATAAACTATTCTCCTAACGCATACAAGCCCAAATTTCGCTTATGTAGTGCTCATAATGCGCGAATGGAGCTGGTTAGCTTGGGCAGGATAAAGTATGTTCATCCAACAGCCACACGACCAAAAGAACCGTTGGGGGTTCGTACCAAGAAAACCATGACAAAAGATCTTGATGGACTCTGTCTGTAATTTTTTTGGTTTGTTTACGTATTTTGTCAGAGTCATTAGCGATATTTTAACGGAGGATGAAATTGCGTGTTAATAATTAAATGTCGTTTTAAATTCACTATTTAATTGTTTGCCTCGGTAGAGGGACCACTCCACTTCGACTGTTTGAGTACTCTGAGCGTCAAATTGTCATCTGATCGTTCCGGACAATTCGGTTGAACCAAAGTCAAGTTAAAATTCACCATTTTATTAAATAAACTCCAAAGATTTCCAACATGTCTATTTATGAATACCATGATTAATATAAAACCAATTAATCAGACAACAAAATTGAAAAGAGTCCCGAATAAAATAAATTAACCATATAATTAACAAAATATATTCATGTTCACATGGTGCCTAATTCCAAAAAAGCATATATCTTTATATATACATGTACACATGGAAATCAGACGGTACGGCGGCTAGCCTTTTCCTGAACTTGGACTTAATTCACACAGCACCGTCGCAACCACAGGCCCCGGTGCTGCTGCTATTGTCCCCGTGCCGCCGAGGTTTGCTGCCGAGACAACAGCAGGCCAACCCAATCAACAGCATGAAACCGCAAGCCGTCGCAACAGCTTGAGCCCAACTCAAGTAATCTCCCATTTTGATCGACCCGCTCATGGCTCAATTGATATCGAGGAATATCGGTTTGCTCCACAGCGAAAGACGCATGATTAATTAGAAACCAGTAATTTTATTTGACCAAGGTATGAAAGAGCTAGGAATATAAAAGGTATCAGTCGCGAGAAAAGATAGAGGGGAGGGAATAAATAATGGAGCATGTATAATAGGATGCACATGGTGTTAACTTGCTTGAAAGAAAGGGAGAAAACATGGGCCAGTCTGTGAGATTAAGGAAACAGCGATGGCAACGTCAATCTTGGTTCAGATTTCGACTTTTATAAATGCTTATCATTTTGCTTTTCTTGGAGACAGACAGCTAATTAGCGATGTATTGCGTGTTCTTGTCATCTGAGGCAAAAATGTTAAGCCAGAACGCAGTATTCTTGGTTTCTTAGATAACAAGATTTCCAGATAAGGCGGAGGAGGCTTGAGGGGAGAATGTTGTGATCGCGATCAAAACTACACATTTGTTATAAGGACTCAAAGGTGGATGTTTTTCTCAACTATTTAAACTAGATCTGAGATACGCCAAAAAAATTATTACTTAATGTCAAAATACTCATGAGTTAATATAATAGGGTAAAGATATTATCTTATTAACTGCTCTTGCCAATTCTCAATATTATATTAACAATTATACGATAGAGCTTCGTTCTTGTTATTGGTCCATTTTAAATTACATTGTAATCACCTATGATTGATATAATGTTGTGAAATGGCAAGATCAAAATAATAAGATAATGACGTTGTCCAATTCCTTCTACTAAATAAGTAGCAATTCCTTTGCACTCTGGCAACAAGTCTTCCAACAGGCCTTACTAGGAGCTCTAGGAACTCTCCGCCTCAGCTTCGCGACGAAGCGGGATGGTCTTACCAGAGATAGTACTAGTAGTTTACTCTAAGAAGCTGGGTGATCTTACCAGAGGTAGTACTTAGTAATTTACTCTAAGAAACTACCCCAATGGATCCCATGTGATGCCTTGGGTTTACTATGTATGTAAAGTTAGAGATTTTAGTATTTCTAATTATTGTGCTCAATCTATATATATATGGATAAAAATTAGTTGTAAGTAAATATATTCGTTAGGGTTTAGTCTATTGGGCTTATTATATATATATGAAGTTGTAGTTATCTATGTCGATCTAATTATGAGTATATATATATATTCATATGAATATCCTGCATAAAAAATATAATAACTGTAAATAATAAAAATTCAGGCATATTTAAGTACAAAGTTGTATAAATAAATTTATTTGATTGAATAATAATATTTTACATTACCCATGTCATTCGATCTATAAATGTGTAAAGGAGGTTCAGAGTAAATTAAAAATGTGCATATTGAAGTCCTAACTCACGAGATTTTGACAACTAGGATCAGGTGGGATCTTGTATTTAATATTTCATGCCTATCAAGTGGGATAATATGATATGCTTCTGCAGCATGCTTTAGAACCAAATAACAGTCATTAAAGGTCCACCTGTTAAAAAATTTACAATTTATTCTAAAATTTAAAAAACCATTGAGCCTAATTTCAAAGATACTTTTTAATAGTTAGATAAATTTATTTTGAATAATCTAATTATTCAAATTATCAAATGGCATGAATTAAATTTTAGAAAATTGGTATTATTACTTAAAAGATTTAATATTACTTAAATATTGAACTACAAAAATCGTTAAAAGGGTAAAATTTATCAAAATAATAGAGGATAAAATGGACATTTAAGAAAAGATGTAATTATGTTTTGTAGAAGTAAAATATTTCTTTTTATTAAAAAGTAGCTATGATCTCATATTTTTAAAAGAGTTTCTATACTATGCTGTCAATTGTTTATTTTTATGGTTTACAAACTGTTTATAAATTTTTAACAAACAAAATTTAACACCCTCTAAGTTCTATTCGTGCTAAGTAGAAATTACAACATAACAGGAAATCTTTAATATAAAATCCAAAAGATTTCCCACAACAACATAACTACCGTCAATAACCTGTGAAATCTTACAAGAAATTCGGGAAATTTACAACCTTCTACCAATCTGCAGATCTGCATGTTCCTTGAAATTCGAGGATATGACATGGAAAAAAGTTGAAAAGCTTATGGTGCACAGAGAACAGATGCTTCGTTACCACGACAAACAAGTATCCTACATAAAGAAGCAAATATCATGAGAAGATTTCTAACAGTAGGGTGGTACCTAAGATGATATTGAATAGAGAATTTGACTCACATGGAACAGAGCAATACAATAACACGTCAACTCGAAAAATTAAACAGATCCACGCAAAAAGATGAAGATATGCTTTGTTCTATGTGAATAAAAACTCATTCAGAAGATGCCTAAATGCCAGTTCGCTACAAATGCTAGCAATTAACTTCCAATAAATCACCAAGGATAAAAGATGAAGTTTGCACCTTTTATTTTAGAAACTGAGGAAGGTACGGTATATCAAATAAGGTTACCAATTGGTAGCTTGTTTTCCAACCAACACCAGGATTTTTTTGAAGCAGCAGTAAGACTGCTTCAACCATTTCCTAATTATACACTAACAATTAATATCATTATCCTCAGATAGCAACTATTAATCAACACCATTATAGTCAGATAGTAACACTGAAGCAGTGTTCATTAGTATATCACTACCAGCCTATCCTGTTTCCACAACGTCAGAGAAAATTTGTGGTTTAAAATTATGAAACCAGCTATGTATTCTTGCAAAGACAAAATGAGGTGTTTTAGGATATAACAAAACAGGAAGCATCATACCTACATAACAGTTAGATAAAAGAAATACTTTCCACATTTTGAGATTAGAAAGAAACATATTCCCCCTTGAAAAAATAGTGCAACTACACAAACAGACAGAAGTTATATGGCCAACAAAACATACTAGATAAAAATAGAGAACGTAAACTAAGAGGGGAGGAAGACAGAGAGATTGATTAGAGGTTGATCAAAGCAAAGTAACTGACTTGTTCTTTCAGCAAACTACAGCTCACTATAGTTGCGCCAAACTGCACGGAATTCCTCGCGGAATGTGTTCAGACGAGCTTTGAGATTTGGTGTTCTAAAGCTGGCGTGAATGAGTGTGGCTGAGGAGGAAGAGAAGATTTTATAATTAGAGGCCATTAGAATCGCTAGGCGAAAACACCACAAAATAAAATTACCAAGAAGGCCAATGGCGAGTGCCAACAAGAGAGTAAGGAGGCCACAAGAAACAAACCAGAGGATCAAACCAACTGCAATTTGAACATTATAGAAAAATCATATCAGCTGACTCTTCAGATGAGACACCTTTTCTGATGGAAAGAGCTTAAAAATTCCTTACCCACAGAAGATAATGAGACAATTACCCAACGAGGCTGCCCACATATATGAATTGCTCTTTTTGCAGATGGTCGTCCACGAATTACAGGCCTACATAAGTGACATATCTAGGTGAGGGACAGCATTAGTATGCTTATCCATTTCAAAGTTACAAACTGATCTTACGTAAGGGGAGGCCTCATTTTGGCAGCTAAATGTGGAGAAAATTTCCTGACAGTTCTCGTGACCTTTTCACTGAAAGTACCTGCAAAGCTGTATGGAAATTAATTAACAAATAAAATATCTAAATGAATCAGCCCTAGCTTAGGTTCACAGGGCAAGGAGATGGCAGAATCATTATATTGACCCGACCACCGCAAGTAATTCAGATGGCAATCAACTGTTCGACATTATTAGATCACTGCGTATCGTACTTGCTGTGGAAATAGCAGCAATCTTGAATTCAGGATGGCACAACAAAGAAAATGTGAATTTGTAGAAAAAACATAATAGGAGAGGGGGATCTGAAGCCATGTTCTCAAAAATGTCCTGTAGGCACTGTATAAATGTGTCTCGTACATATAAATTAGGCCTTTTGAATGTTTAAAAGCAGAATAGGAAAGTGACAGCTATCAGTCATTTATTATCTGAATCAACAATGATTTTATTTGGACTTAATTCAAAGTGGCTGTTGTCTACCATATCCCAGCCAATTGAGTGCTATTCATTTTATTCTAGACTAGATCTATCGCATCCAGGGTTCAAACTTTGCACCTTCAGGAAAATTCATAAAAGAAGAACAATCCATCCAGCCAAATAAGGAAAACAAAAAATAACTTAAATATATTGATGTCGATTCTTACGGTCACTGACTACATATTAAAATAACCACAGGAAAATAGCACAAATTGGTGGCTTCTTTGGAGATCCTTACCTATCATTCAGAAACGCGATGCTCAGTGCTGTCATTAATGCAGCTACAATAGCAAGTGGCCTCCGAAGAAATCCCACCCCTGAAACTCCAAAGCATGAAGATACCTTTAGTAGAAATCAAAGAGAAGCATAGATATCTAATTTCATGCCATGTACAAAAACATATAAAAAGTGTGAGTGCATGGCATCTATGGACTTTACCAAGAATGAAGACAATCATTATGAAGTAATTGGTCCGATAACTGAAAAAGAATAAAAACAACACAAGAAGCAAGTCAGAATTTGGGGGGAGACAAATGACAAACTTTTCTGGGGCACATACAGGAAACTAATACTAGAGCAGAAAACTCGGACCGTGTGATTTAATCCTTAATATATCAATCGCTGAAAAGCAATATACTTGTATTTTCAGATATCCAAGGATAAAAAACATCAGACATTGCAGTCTCGCAATACAATGAAACCAACCAATCTGAAATCGCAGAACTATCAATGGATAAATTTACATCTCAAGATCACTGGACTCGGAAATAATTCTTCTCGAGATCAGATTTCGGAATCGGATCACAAGTCGAGCACCCCCCAACTTGGCCCTAGGAAAAAGCCCGTGATCATTCACGCAACAATTTATCGATCCATATTCGAACACAAGATTAATCAATAATCACATTCGTTATAGACGTGCATTCTTATGAGAGCAAGTACAGAGAGAAGTCGTACTAATACAGATTGCACTTCACACGACTGTCCCATTTAGCAAAAGATCGCGGGACAGTGAATCGGGAGAAGAATTCTGAAACCGGACGCGGCGGCGACGACCAATCCACTTCTCGCAGAGCCTCGATCAGATCCTCCGTCGTGACGTTTCCCCAATCCATCACTAGTATTCAGCAATCAGATAACTTTATCCAGATGATCGATAGAAACCCTAAGCACAAAAAATCAGGGACAAGAAAAAGAAACAATGGAATTTAACGGAAGACGGTGGCCAAATAATCTGAGCTGAAGAAAAGAGTGCGATTGATTCTTACTAGAGAGGTTTGATGTGAGGAATGTGATCGGTTAGGTTGTGGAATGAACATGAAAAAAGCTTGATTTCTATTTGAGGTTTACGATAAATTAATGGGAATAATTGTTTCTCTACAAAAATAATAAGTAAGTATGTCTGACTCAAGTTTCGAAACCGAGACCTCCTAGTGCAAAATGTATTTTATATAATCAAATTTACTTTACGACATTACGCAGAAAACCAAATCATTGCGGAAAATGGTGAAAGATTTAGGACAGATTCGTTTATGTTGTATAATCATAGATCTGGTGTATATCACGTGCACATGAATTGTCAATACACTTTTCATATTTATTTCAATTTAAAATATAATACACTAGAACATAGATAATTTTGTAATGTTGGTAATTTAGAAATATATAATTTATCGATTTTTAATGAGTACTTTCAAACCAACAAAGATACATTTAATATATAAAAGCCATGATTTTTTTCACTTATATACGTATTATATTCCTTGAATTTTAGTAAATGATAGAATTCATTGTACATATATAGTTTAATCAGAGTAAGTGAATTCATTGTTGTTAAAAATTAAACTACATAATATTTCTATGTTTATATTATCGATCAAAGTATTATTTGAAACCAATTAAATGAGCGGAAATTCTGTAATATAAATTCTCTTTTTATTTCGAGGATGCAACATCGGATAAATACTAAGAAAAACTAAATGATAATAAAATCATATTCACTAAAATTTTATAAAATTACTAGTCTATGGCAATGTCTTATGTTTGTTGGAATAAATGAAAATTCTTCACATGCTCGTGACTCTTCACATGCCCGTGACTCTTCACATGCACGAAGAGACACAATATATTGATTGTGTATTCAATATAGGCACTTGAATAGTCACACATTTTCCTATTTACGCGTAGCTTGGTCTTTGGAAGCACTGGTGCGAGGTGAATCTGTTTTTAAGGGAACTGTTTTAGAACACATGCCTCGATTTACTTTCTGTTCCTGACGTTTCTACATCTGATTATTTCTTGTTATTCTGTATTGTGTATGTTATGACCACTCTTTTGCCTAACAATCTTAAAACAGATTCATACAAATTATGGCTTCGAATGGTGCTGGCCCTACTAACTCTATTGCCCCTGTGACTACGTCGGTTAATCATGCCGAGAAGCCGGACAAGTTCAACGGTCTGGACTTCAAGCGGTGGCAGCAGAAAATGCTTTTCTACCTCACCACATTGAACTTGGCTAGGTTCCTCACAGAGGAGGTCCCTACGCTTAAGGAAGGGGGACAGAATGCTGAATCTGTCAGCGCTGTTGAGGCTTGGAATCATTCTGATTTCCTATGCCGAAATTATGTCCTAAATGGACTGGCCGTTGCGTTGTACAACGTTTTCTGTGAGAGAAAACGGCCAAGGAACTGTGGGAATCCCTCGATCGAAAGTATAAAACCGAGGATGCTGGAGCCAAAAAGTTCCTTGTTGGCCGATTCTTGGATTTCAAGATGTTGGATTACAAGTCTGTTATAAGTCAAGTTCAGGAACTTCAGCTTATTCTCCATGATATTCATGCTGAGGGGATGACATTAAGTGAATCTTTCTAGGTGGCTGCGATTATCGAGAAACTGCCACCGGCATGGAAAGATTTCAAAAATTATTTGAAGCACAAGCGAAAGGAGATGAACGTTGAAGAACTTATTGTCCGACTTCGAATTGAAGAAGACAATGGGAACTCTGAAACGCGTTTATTTACTCCTAATGTTGCCAAAGCAAATGTTGTTGAACATGGTGACAAATATAATGCGAAAAGGAAGCCACGACCATCAGGAAAAGACTCTAAATTGGGAGCAAGGAAAGGCACTTTCAAAAAAAATTCGTGGGAAAGTGCTACAATTGTGATGGAATGGGTCACAAGGCTTCGGATTGTAAGAAACCGAAGAGAGCCCGAGAGGCTAACACCGTGGATGATATCTCTCATGATGTCTCAAATATAAATCTCTGTGCAGTTGTTTCTGAAGTAAATCTGATTGGTTCAAATCCAAGAGAGTGGTGGATTGACACTGGTGCCACTCGACATGTCTGCTCCGATAAGGAGATGTTTGCTACTCTACAAGAATCCGAAAATGGTGAGAACTTGTACATGGAAAATTCAGCAACTTCTGAAATCAAGGGACAAGGAAAGGTCGTCTTAAAGATGACTTCTGTAAAGTAACTGACTCTGAACAACATGCTTTATGTCCCGGATATTAGAAAGAATTTGGTATCCGGTTCTCTGTTGATAAGCATGGTTTTCGTATTATTTTTTAGTCTGACAAGGTATTTGTGTCTAAGAATGGAATGTATGTCGGTAGGGGATATGTGAGTGATGGCTTGTATAAGCTAAATGTAATGGCTATTAAGCCCACAGAGAATAAAGTTAATCCTTCTGCTTATTTGTTTGAGTCTCCTTACTTGTGACATGGTAGACTATGTCACGTAAACTACGACACAATTCGCAGATTGATTAATTTAAAAAACATACCTACATCCCAAATAGACAAGAGCCACAAATGTGAAATTTGCGTTGAAGCAAACAAATACGATCGTCTTTCAAAACAATTGAAAGAAATACCGAATCCCTTGATTTAATCCACACGAATGTATGTGATTTGAAATGAGTGCAAACTCGTGGAGGAAACAAGTATTTTATTACTTGCATTGACGATAGCACCAGATATTGTAGTGTCTATCTTCTTAAAAGCAAAGATGAAGCAATAGACAAATTCATCATTTACAAAAACGAAGTTGAAAATCAACTTAACAAGAAGATTAAAGCGCTACGAAGTGATCGTGGAGGAGAATACGAGTCTCCATTTGCCGAGCTATGTGCTCAGCATGAAATCAGACATTAGACAACTGCACCTTATTCTCCACAACAAAATGGCATTGCCGAAAGGAGAAATCGCACTTTAAAAGAAATGATGAATGCACTGCTTCTAAGTTCTGGTCTACCACACAATATGTGGGGGGAAGCTGTTTTGACAGCCAACTACCTTCTAAATAAGGTACCCCGAAAGAAACAAAATAAAAGTCCATATGAGTTATGGAAAGGAAGATCACCTTCTTATAAATACTTGCGAGTGTGGGGTGTCTTGCCAAAGTGGTAGTACCGACTCCTAAAAGGTTGAAAATAAGACCAAAAACCGTTGACTGTATTTTCATAGGATATGCTCAAAATAGTAGTGCTTATCGATTTCTTGTGTATAAGTCTGAGTTCTCTGACATCTATAAAATACAATAATGGAATCAAGAAATACCTCATTCTTCGAACATGAGTTCCCATACAAGTCTCGGGAAGAACCTAGTTCTTCAAAAAGGTCATATGGTCAGGTGACACAAGACCAAGAGATTGACGATGAGGTGAGACCCAGACGAAGCAAGAGAGCGAGGATAGATAAATCTTTTGGTCCAGATTTCTATACTTTCCTGATGGAAAATGAATCTCAAAGTTTTGAAGATGTCATAAACTCCTCTGAAGGTCCTCTTTGGAAAGAGGCAATTAATTTAGAGATCGAATCTATTCTGCAAAATCACACGTGGGAATTGGTGGATCTTCCTTCCGAAAACAAACCTTTGGGTTGTAAGTGGATATTAAAGAGAAAGATGAAGTCAGATGGAACCATTGATAAATACAAAGCCAGGTTGGTAATCAAAGGTTACCGTCAAAGAAGGACTTGATTACTTTGATACTTATTCTCCTGTGACAAGAATAACCTCTATCAGAGTGATACTCACCATTGCTGCTTTGCGGAATCATTTTGTTCATCAAATGGATGTAAAAACTGCTACAAAGTGATCGTGGAGGAGAATATGAGTCTCCATTTGCCGAGCTATGCGCTCAGCATGGAATCAGACATGAGACAACTGCACCTTATTCTCCACAACAAAATGGCATTGTCGAAAGGAAAATCGCACTTTAAAAGAAATGATGAATGCACTGCTTCTAAGTTCTGTTTTACCACACAAAATATGGGGGGAAGCTGTTCTGACAGCCAACTACCTTCTAAATAAGGTACCCCGAAAGAAACAAAATAAAAGTCCATATGAGTTATGAAAAGGAAGACCATCTTCCTACAAATACTTGCGAGTGTGGGGGTGTCTTTCCAAAGTGGTAGTACCGACTCCTAAAAGGGTGAAAATAGGACCAAAAACTATTGACTGCATTTTCATAGGATATTCTCAAAATAGTAGTGCTTATCGATTTCTTGTGTATAAGTCTGAGTTCTCTGATATCCATAAGAATACAATAATGGAATCAAGAAATGCCTCATTCTTCGAACATGAGTTCCCATACAAGTCTCGGGAAGAACCTAGTTCTTCGAAAAGGTCATATGGTCAAGTGACACAAGACCAAGAGGTTGACGATGAGGTGAGACCCAGACGAAGCAAGAGAGCGAGGATAGATAAATCTTTTGGTCCAGATTTCTATACTTTCCTGATGGAAAATGAACCTCAAAGTTTTGAAGATGCCATAAATTCCTCTGAAGGTCCTCTTTGGAAAGAGGCAATTAATTCAGAGATCGAATCGATTCTGCAAAATCACACGTGGGAATTGGTGGATCTTCCTCCCGAAAACAAACCTTTGGGTTATAAGTGGATATTCAAAAGAAAAATGAAGTCAGATGGAACCATTGATAAATACAAAGCCAGGTTGGTAATCAAACGTTAACGTCAAAAAGAAGGACTTGATTACTTTGATACTTATTCTTCTGTGACAAGAATAACCTCTATCAGAGTGATACTCGCCATTGCTGCTTTGCGGAATCATTCTGTTCATCAAATGGATGTAAAAACTGCTTTTCTAAATGGAGATTTGGAAGAAGAGATTTACATGGAACAACCTGAGGGTTTTTCTGCTCCTGGACAGGAAAACAAGGTTTGTAAATTGGTGAAGTCCATGTACGGGTTAAAACAAGCACCAAAGCAGTGGCACGGAAAATTTGATAAATCAATGATTGAAAGTGGATTCAAAGTCAATGAATGTGATAAATGTGTGTACATCAAAAACTCTGAAGATGGATATGTCATTTTGTGTATTTATGTTGATGACATGCTTATCATTGGGAGTAATGATAAGATGGTTAAATCCACTAAAAAAATGTTGAGTTCAAGATTTGACATGAAAGACATGGGCCTAGCTGATGTGATTCTTGGAATCAAAATCCATCGTACATCAGAATGACTTATACTTAGTCAGTCACACTATGTTGACAAAATTCTTGAAAAATTTAATAAAGAAGATTCAGCATTGGCCAAAACACCGATAGATTCAAGTCAACATCTATCGAAAAATCGAGGTGAGTGTGTTTCTCAACTAGAATACTCACGAGTTATTGGAAGTTTAATGTACTTAATGAGTTGTACAAGGCCAGATATTGCGTTTGCTGTGAGCAAATTAAGTCGATTCACGAGCAACCCAGGAGCTGAACACTGGAAAGCAATTGTACGATTTCTACGATACTTGAGATATACTCGTGACTATGGACTGCACTATAATAGATATCCTGCTGTTATTGAAGGATACAGTGATGCCAATTGGATATCTGATATGAAAGACTCAAAGTCTACTAGTGGATTCGTTTTCACTTTAGGTAGTGCAGCAATTACGTGGAAATCCTCAAAGCAAACTGTATTAGCCAGATCCACCATGGAATCTGAATTTATAGCCCTCGACAAATGCGGTGACGAAGCTGAATGGCTACGGTTATTTGTGGAAGATATTCCGAGATGGCCTAAGCCTGCGCCAGCTATTTGTATTCACTGTGATAGTCTGCCATTGGTAGAGCTCATAACAGTATGTATAATGGTAAGTCTAGACATATCCGTCGTCGACACAATACCATTCGGCAACTACATCTCGACCGGAATTATCTCAATGACTATATAAAATCAAAGGATAATCTAGCAGATCCATTAACCAAAGGGTTAAATAGAGAGTTAGTCGCAAAGTCATCGAGGGGAATGAGACTTAAGCCTATAGAATAAGTTGGTGCAAAGGAAAACCTAACCTATGCTGATTGAAGATCCCAAGAACTAGGTTCAATGGGACAACCTAATTGCACTAACTTGATGGATCACTGGGAGGGTTACCCTCATCCATTCTTATGATGAAACAGTGAGAGTGTAGGATAAGCATACGACTTTTAATGATTCTGGATGTTCAGAAGATTAGTGATATTCTGAGAATTAGCTATGCGAGAGAGAAGTAGGGCCGCTTCAAAGGAATTTCAAGGCTCAATTCTAAAAGCTCTCGCAGAACAGACATGTGTTCATGGCAAAAAAGAACACAATCATGAGAACTGAATTGCATCAGGACGAATCCTGTGTGAAGTGCATTTTGACTTACACAAACGGTAGAACAGTTCAAAGACAACATGTCTACTATTCACCAGTACATGGATGTGCTTTACGAGAGAAGGTTCAAAGACAACATGTCTACCTCTCCTATGCAGGATTCAACCATAAAATTGTATCGCAAGATTTCTATCATTATCATTTTCATTCATGTGGGGGATTGTTGGAATAAATGAAAACACTTCACATGCTCGTGACTCTTCACATGCCCGTGACTCTTCACATGCACGAAGAGACACAATATATTGATTGTGTATTCAATATAGGCACTGGAAGAGTCACACATTCCCTATATATAGGAGCACTATTCTTCATTCCAAACACAATCATTCACACCATTCTCTCAATTCTCTTCATTCTCTCCACGTTCCCACGCTGATACAGTGCAGGTGCGGTTCAGTTCGCCGGTGTAGCGTAGCCTCGTGCTTTCGGTTAGCTGTTCGGTTCCGTCGTTGTACCCTGGGAAACAGACACCACGCGTAGCTTGATCTTTGGAAGCACTGGTGCGAGGTGAATCTGTTTTAAGGGAACTGTATTAGAACACAGACCTCGATTTACTTTCTGTTCCTGACGTTTCTTCAATCTGATTATTTCTTGTTATTCTATATTGTGTATGTTATTAACATTCTTTAGCCTACTAACGTTAAGTAAGTTTTCTATCTTTTGCCTAACAATGTTAAGTAAGTTTTCTAACAAACAGGATTTTAAATTTATCGAAGTTATTAACTTAGCACTTTGGTCCAAATCGAGATCAAGAAAAAAACTACATTAATTTGAAGAATATCAACGACATATTTTATTCGTGGTGTTTGTAAATAGAGGGAAGTTAATGAGAAGAAACCCTACTGTAAATGAGGGTCTGGAACCTGGGTCCCACATGGAGGAAAACCATTTAACGGCCGCCACATTTTTACTTACCTCACTGAACAGCAGTACGTGGTCGACAGCAACGTCTCTCTCGACTATTCGCGTCGATCTACACTTCAGCAGTTGTTCGATTTCCTTAAAGTCGTCGTCTAGTTAATCCTCATTTCTACCGATCCTCGCACGGTAAAAGTATTACTCCACTCCAGTTTTCCCGCGAAAGGTAATCTTTTTTCGGCGAGTTTCAGTTTTCTCACTAATTGAGTGATGATTTGAACGACGTGCTTTTTTAAGTCTCTTAATCTGGCAGCAGGGGTTGTCGACAATTTGTCGAGTTTTCGCCGTCTAATATCTTGTTGAGCAATAGAAATGGCGGGTTGTTCTTCAAGTGCTAGAATTGCCTGTTTCAAGAATTGGCAGCATGAGATATTATTGTCCAGGTGCTCTGGGGCGTCGTGTTTGATGTTTAAAAAGTTTCATAATTTCAATACTAATGGGTTTTCAGCAAATGGGAATTTACTGTGTTGTAACAAAAGGCAGAGACTTGTGATTGTCAATGCATCGAATTCGGAGGCTGAGCCTCAACCTGTTGTAGTAGTGACCACCAAAATCGGAGCACGTGATGGTGATTATGTAGGTAAAGGTGTTAGGATTGGGGAAAAAGAATTATTTGTCCGCACCTGATAGTAAATTAGATGGTGGTGGTGGGGATTTCATTGATGGGAGTGGTGGAAATGGGAACGGGAATGGGAAATTTTCTGGTGGTGGTGGGGATAGCAGTGAAGGTGATAGTGTTGAAGAAGAAGAATTTGGACCAATATTGAAGTTTGAGGAGGTGATTCTAGAGGCTGAGGCCCGAGGAATTAGCCTTCCAGCTGATATGTTGGAGGCTGCCAGGACCGTGGGACTCCGGAAAGTCTTTCTTCTTAGATACTTGGAATTGCAGGTACTTTTTGCTTAACGTGAAGTTAATCATAGCCGAGAAGAAATCAAGCACACCTGTTACTTCAATATTTGATGCTTTAACGTGTTGAGATTGTAGGGATCAACGTGGTTTCTCGGATTCCTAACAAGATCATCAGCTTGGCTTAGAAACAGGATGTTGGCTGATCCATCATTTCTCTTCAAAATTGGAGCAGAGGTTTGTACCTTGCTTCTCATTCTTTTCCATCTGGAGACACATTTAGTTAGTGGAAGCACTTGTGCATCGAACAAAATCTAGATTCACTCCATGTTGTGTCTGCTAGTCATTGGATCGCCAAATTACGAATATATTGTCGTTTGAGATTGAATGCCTCAAGTTAAGTTTGTGCACTTGCAGCACTGAAATAGACCTATGGGTAATCTCGATTTAACTATAACAACTGGTAACATTCAACCAAACTCTCAGTTCCCTTTTGTGATCTGACAATGTTTGCTTACTTTCAGCGGCTACTGAATGATTATACAATGTACTGCTTTATCTGTTCTTACAGTAAGGGTGTATTAGTAAAATTTTTAATGTTTTCTCTTCACATTGTTGTTTATATATTTCTTTAATTTTTCTTCAGATAGTCATCGATTCATGTTGTGCAACATTTGCGGAAGTGAAAAAGAGGGGAAAACACTTCTGGGCTGAATTTGAGCTTTATACTGCGGATCTTCTAGTTGGGGTGGTTGTTAATATTGCTCTAGTTGGTATGCTAGCACCATACGCTCGAATCGGACAGCCATATGTATCTCAAGGATATTTTGGCCGTATGAAGGGAGCTTACGGGGCTCTTCCTAGCAGGTTTTTACCCATAGTAAATAGAAAATTGGAGTCATATGGATGGCTTTGAGTATGCTGGAGCCTCCTATCCGGCACGATATTTTATTCACAGTGCCTGTTTTTAATCGATTAACTGGTTAATATTTAATCCTCTATGTTTTGTGCTGTAGCGTGTTTGAAGCAGAACGGCCTGGGTTAACATTTACGATAAATCAGAGAATTGCTACCTATTTTTATAAGGTAACAGTCATCTTCTGTCGATTGAAATGAGTAACAAAATTAACTGTGGTTTCTATCTTCCCCTTTCTCAGCATTTTTCGTAATAAATGAAATACACGTGGTTTTCAGGGAATTTTGTATGGACTGGTTGGATTCGGTTGTGGTATTATCGGCCAAGGAATTGCAAACTTGATTATGACAGCCAAAAGGTATATATATATATCTGTTTGGAAGGCTTTTTATTCCAATTTTCGCATTGAATTCGAGTTTGAGTTTCATTATGATCTGTTTATCCATGGAGATAAATCACAGATCACTAAATGCAAAAATATGTTTGCTTCGCCTACTTTTTATGTTCAGTTTCTACAACTTCCAACTTTGGAAATTTTCAGTGGTCAGACACGGTTTACCAAAGTTGATCCTGTTGTTTATTTAACCTATGTAAATGCTTTATTTACATTCTCAAGGTATGTTTGATTATTTTATTTTTGCATCAGGAGCATTAGAAAATCCGATGATGACATTCCAGTTCCCCCACTTTTGAAGAGTGCAGCACTTTGGGGCAAGTTCCTTTATTCCCTGTCTTTACAACTAAAAATTATATGATATTTTTTAAATTAAAACTTTACCTTTTTCGAAGAAAAGTGCCTAGAATAATGATGCGTGTGCTGAACTATCTTTCTTGAAATGTTGAGTTAAATACCAGTAGCTATCCTCTTTGAAGTCTGATTTCCCTTTTCTTCTGAATATAAATTTTAAGACTGTTTTATGGGATATTCCGAAATCCTTTTCTCGACATTGCTTATTCTGGAACGATATCCTCTGCCTCTCCTCTGCTAAGGTTATTATATCTCCTCCAGGTGTGTTTCTGGCAGTTTCTTCAAACACTCGATATCAGATCATCAACGGGCTTGAGCGTATAGTCGAGGCATCTCCTCTGGCAAAACAAGTTCCACCTGTTGCATTGGCTTTTACGGTTGGCGTAAGATTCGCCAACAATGTGTATGGTGGCATGCAGTTTGTTGATTGGGCGAGGTGGTCTGGTGTGCAATGAATGACCAATCGAAGGAGCAACTATCCTTTCATTTATTGTTTGGCCGAAAGACCAAATATGCTAGGAAATCCATATCGTATCTGCCGAGAGAAAGTGAGACCTTACTTGGCCATAAGTATTGTGTTGTTCTGTTGTTTGGCATAAAGAACCGATTCTTGGGAGATTCTATCTGTGTGAGCAATTTGAATTCAAGCACCTAAACATGTAGCAGCGAAAGAATAACATTGCTAATATTTAACACTGGATAATCGGAAAAAAAAAAAGGTTATATGTGGTCGGAAAAAATGCTTAACAACATTCCGGGCATACTCGATTGACCTTAGCTTAAGGTCCAGGCCTCACATTCGTCTCCCCCAGCGATTCACTCCCCCTAGGTCCCCGAAATCACAATATAATAAGGAATTACTTGATCTGTCCTTGCCCATCGTTACTTTCTTGACAGAGAAAGAACAGTGACCCATCCAGAATAAAGAGAAGGATTTTATTTTTTCCATCGTATCCTCTGAATCAAACAATGGTTTTGGTCAACGGTCAAGTCTGCATTTTCCTGTCACTGTCAAACCCTGCACACAGAAAACCATAGCTTCGAAATTTTCCTAGTTCTCCAGCTAATTTTTTCGGAAATTTAATTACAGAAAAACCAATTTCAACGGCTACTGCCGTTTCCCTCCATATTTTCGGCGCATATTTTGAAGCTTGGCCTATATTTAGGCCATACGGCAACTGCTTTTTCTTCGCATATCCCAAATTCTCAAACTTTAGAAAATCAAAACAAAATTTAATTCCTCTCTACTCAGTTCCCATTCTTCATTTTTCATCAAGAAAACAAAACAAATCAAAATTGAAAATTAATGACAAAAATCGACACCCTCCGTCGATTCCTTCTCCCATGCCTCAACCCGACCCCTACTTCCCCAACCCCGCCTCCTCCCTCCGCCGTAAAGAAACGTCTGAGCACTTCGCTCCGGGACGACCTTGATGTAAAGAAACCCTTCGCCAACCAAGAAAACACAGAAAAAGAACGAGCCTCCAACGAAGAAGGGGATTCATCCTCCTCCGATCCCACCACTCCCACCCCCACTTATACAGCTATCTCCCATGCGCCGCCGCGTTGTTCCAGAACGATGGTGATTGGAACCATATTCGGCAGCCGTAAAGGTGGCCACGTGCGGTTCTGCATACAGCACAGCCGTCTCAATACTCGGCCCTCTCTCCTACTCGAGCTCTCGATCCCCACAACCACTCTCATCCAAGAAATGCAATGTGGCTTAGTGCGAATCGCCCTCGAGTTCAATGCAGCAGAATCAGCGGAATCTGAGCTGAATCGATGCCCCCTTCACTTAATCCCCCTGTGGACTCTCTGTTGCAACGGGCGAAAGCTCGGCTTTGCCGTCCGCCGCAGGGCCACACAACAGAATAGGCTTATGCTGAAGACCATGCAGAATATCACAGTCGGGGCGGGCGTAATCCCATGCGGGTCAGGGTCGGGTTCAGAGGGAATCATGTATATGCGGGCTAGCTATGAGTGTGTCGTTGGGAGTGCCGACTCAGAGTCTTTCCATTTGATCAACCCCGATGAGGGCCCGGGCCAAGAACTCAGCGTTTTCTTGCTTCGGACTAGATGACTCTTCATCACCAACGGTCTAAGAGGATGGGGTATTTTTGTAGAAAAATAAGAAAAGAAAATTGGACTTTCTTTTTTATGTCTTTTTCCATTGTTGAGATTAAGTTCATCTTTTAATTTCTGAAAAAGAAGATAATGAAGAAATTGTGGGACTAGTGCGAGCGTACCCGAATTCCTAGCTATGGAGTGTTAGAAGTTATGAGTTAATTTTGTTGTTGATTTTTCATTAGAAATAGCTCCAAGAATAGTTTACTTCCATTTTTTGTTTACATTGTCTATGTTAAAAACACACTGTTTTGATTTCCCTTCAAGAACAGATCTTTGGCCCTAGTTGGCTTTACTTAAAGACTATTATTACCGCTTCAATAATGTGATCTGCTGTTAATTTGTTGGCATATTTCATTTATGTTAAAGTTCGGTGTTTCACGACCTTGGTCATATGGGGGTGAGACATTGGAGCATAATGGACAATTTTCTTGAACTGCCATATGTTTATATCCATCATTCAAATACTTCAAAATGACTGACTTCACTATCGTAGTGTTTCATTTCACTATTCACAGCAAATATTCTTTGTGGGGCATGTGAGATTGCGCGATGTGAAGTCGTAAATATGACAATGTTTACAAGATTAGCCTGGGACTTCTACACAGGAAATCGATGGCTTGTTAAAATCTTATTTTTAATCCTAGACAGCAACAGCGTTGCCTTCAAGACCATTTGCCAATGCTGATGTTGGTATCTGTATACTTTTGTAAGAATATTGACTAGCCAGGATGGAATATGCACAAAGATTAACTGCTGTAATTCCTGCTAACAACCAGTAGAAATAGTCGAGCCGGCTGCTATTCAAATCTTTGCCAAACCAACTTGTTCCGCCCTTTTCTGTGACATAGTCCACTAGAGTTATCAAAAGACTGCTGAGAAAGTTTGCAACACCAAGCACGCTGAGGTAAAATGCAATGCCTAAGCTTCTCATTGAGTCGGGAACTTGATCGTAGAAGTACTCTTGCAATCCCACAAGTGTGAATCCATCTCCTATTCCAATTATAATAAATTGCGGTGCTAGCCAAAATACGCTCATTGAATCTGATCCCTCAAGTGGGCTTTTCTCCACAGTGCTTAGTCTTTTCCTCTCCACCAAGGCTGCTACCACCATTGTCACAACTGAGAAAATCATCCCTATACCAATTCTTTGGAGAATGTTGATTCCTCTCTCGTTGCCTGTTACTTTTCTGAAGAAGGGTACGAGGACTTTATCGTAGATTGTGACAGAAAATATCATCCCAATGGCTGCCATAGCATATATTGAGGCTGGTGGGATCATAAAATCTTGAGTGATTTTACGATTCAGTGTTGCTCCTTGTTTGATGAAAAATGTAGCAGCCTGTGCTACACAAATACCAAACGGTAGAGTGGTTAACCAGATTGGCACCATGTTGACTATAAGCTTCACCTCCTCTACATTGGTTACAGTAGCTAATCTCCATGGATTTATTTCATGATCTGCCAAACTTTGTCTGTTAGAAATTATTGCCGCTCTATCGAGAAACCTGATACATGGCGTAGAAAGATGATTAGTTTCTTAAACTACGAAAAAAAAAGATTAAAACTACTAGTTTTATGATGGTAATGATTATCCTACCGAAGCTTACTGGTATGCGAAAGAAGCCTCCCATGTTTCTTGTCTGATTCAGGAGCCTCATATAGTTGGTCCGATTCTGATGGATATGCAAGATTTCTCTTGGCAATAGCTGCTACAAGTACTTGTAACATTGGTGTTAGGGGACTTCCCATTGGCTTTTGAAAACGATAAAATGGTCGTCCAATACAAAATATCACCGTGCAGGAAGCTAAGGCTGCTGTAAGAATAATATCTGCTGCAGCATAGCTAATGTGATCTTGGATATAAACTATAATGGTCACCCCAAGTAGTAGACCACAGCAAAGCCCGAAATTCCACCAATTGAAGAACGACATTTTCTTTTTTCTTTCTTCAGGATGATTGTCATCGAATTGGTCAGCACCAAAGCTCTCAAGTGAAGGCTTGTGCCCTCCGGTGCCTATCGAGATCAAATAAATTGCAAGGAAGAAGAACACTTCATGGATTTTGCGAGGTTTTTGACAGAAATCCGTGCCACAGGGCTTTAAACCAGGGATGGTTCCAGACATGGTCAAGAGTAGCAAGCCCTGTATGTAGCATCGAAAAAAGTGGTTTACGTGAATTTCAAGATTTTGTTCTGACATCATCTGGAATTAAAGATATGTGAAGTTACCAGGAGATAAACAACTGATGAGACTAGAACCATGGAGAATCGACCAAGATACGCGTCAGCAAGAAACCCTCCAAGCAAAGGCATGATAGTCGTTAGACCAGCCCAATAGTTGACATTCTTTGCTGCTGTTTTCAAGTCTTGGTGGATCACCTTAGTGAGATATATGATCAAACTTGTTGCAATTCCAAAATAACTGAGCCTCTCTCCGAACTCGATTGCTGCAAACAATAACCAAAAGGGACTGAATACGTTCTCTTTTTATCTAAATAGTTCGAGAAATTAGACTGAGAGGCAAGATTGAGAATGGCATCAAACACAGTGACCAAGGAACAAATGGCCATTTAATTGGTAAATATGGCATCTAGCAGTAAGAAAATAAGCTCGTCTTGCTTATACCTGTTACGAACTTATTGGCCAGCAATTCTTATGTTTGCTATCTTAGACTTTCTTTTTCATGCTATCTGAACGCTTTCCTACTTTTTTCTATTTTATATATTATCATTCCCTAGTCCTGTAGACAGATTCTTGACCTAGTAATTTATAGTGCTTCACTAACTTGGAGAAAGTGGAGAATCACCGAGTGCTTTGTGAGAGGCCCATCTCCTTCGATTTTGAACAGAGAGAAATCCAGTTTCTAATCAAATATGGTAAACAAGTACGTTCAGTTTCGGCCATTAATGCATAACAGTTCATCCTTGTAACACACATGCCGTACAAGAATCTTTAACGATGTTAGGTACATCAACCAGCATGTGTAAGAAATAGGCGCTGGATTTCAAGAAATTAGTGGCTCTGTCATGATAAGCAACTATAGGCCCCGTAAGTTGGTCCGGCCCTGGTAACTTATAAATTAAAACGTGAAGAGAACATATCCTGATGAAAGCTTGCGCCATGGTTTATGGAATTCAATACCTATAATGAAAAGAGAGGCTTTCCAAGTGCCGGTGGAAGCTCGAAGAGGAACTCTTCCTTTATGATCTACAGAAGAATCAAATACCCATTCTCCCTCATCCATTGCTTCTGATTGTTGTTTCTTTATTTGCTCTATCTGCATTCTTTTTGTTTGGTTGTATTGTTGTTATATCTCAATGGAACTGATCTTGTTGGGGTTGGGTACCTCGCTTGGTTCTTCTTATATAGTGGGATAATCTAGATACCAGAGTAACCTACGATGACTCGACTCGGACCCCATGAGCTCAAGTTGAAATTTATACTGTTAGAGATTAATAAAACTCATGTCAAAATTTGAAACAAAGAGGAACCATATCCTTTGTTTTTTCTTTCTAAGTTTTGGCCCTTAAAAATTTTAAAATATTTTTTTAAAAACAAATAGTAAGCCTTATAATATAATAATTTGAGATTAGATTAATTGATTTGGCAGTAGGAAATTGATCCTTAATATTTATAAAATCTTTTACTAAAAAGATAATATTGTTAGTTAGAATCATTTGAACTGAAGCCAGACAATAACTACTCGATATCTAGTTTCGGTCCACTTCGATTGAAATTAGAACCGTTGATTTTGAAAGTATAACTAGATTCTATATATGTATGTCTTTTTAAGGCATAACAAATTCCAATTATTGTACGCTCAAAGTTGTGTTTTGAGGTAAAAGAGAGACTGATTCCCCTCAATAGTACGTAAAAGCCTTTGAAGAAGATAAAATCGTTGACGTGGAAATTGGCAAGAAACAAGCACCACTCATAATTAAATATGATGCTTTCTTGTCACTTAATTTGCATGGGGTCACATTGATTCGTCTTTTTTACCACTCTAAACCAAAAGGATTCTTATTTTTTTACAAAATAATTAATATAAGAATTTGAAATGTCCCTTCATTGGATTTGCACCTAGCTAGCGATATCTAGTTGAGTGAGCATCGGATTGACATAACTTATTTATTATGTTCAAATATTGTAAATTTGTATTTCAGGTTCTCTATCGTCTTAAACTGATCACTTATCTGGTCGATAACAAAAGTTTGAGCCAATATTCATGGCAAAGTAAAATCAAGATATTGGAAATATTAATCATTCGTCGATAAAAAATTAATATAACAATCATATCATATGCTCGAGCTGGTTCATCGTTAGTGAATCGTGTCAAGAGACATGACTCATATCTCGAAGTCATCGACTATCTAAACATGACCGAATCGAGGTGTCATGACAAACACATCATAATATCATATACAGATCTCAACCGAAATATAGACGGTTATCAATGACAAATATCTCAATATGATGTGTTCAATAGCATTGACGTGTCTGACAAATATAAGATACATGCTAATAAAAAAATATATTTTAAGTTACACATAAATTACTAACTGATAATTTGTAAATTTTTAACTCCAATAAGTTTTCAAGTCGTAGGCTTAGTTCTATAAGACGGTCTTCCTTCACTCTTTTAGACATCTTCCCTAGAGTGCTAGCTTAACATGTCAGCATCTGAGATCAGGTAAATTAGTACAACGTGATCAGTACTTCAATAAAAAATGATTAGATGTGTATCAACTAATTTTATAACTTGAATTATAATTTGAAAACTTATACAATGACTTAAGCTGGAACAACAATCGAGTTATCGGTAAATTTCCAGAAGTACTAACTTAAATATTTTTAGAAACTTTCTAAAATTTATCCTCGCTTATTACGAGTCGCAATTTGTAGTCATTACAATTATGAAAGCAATGCTATATGGTGGTGGGGCATTATTAATATGAAACTTTAATGCTTTAGGAGAAAATTAGCTTTTATCAAAGGCAATGTTGGAAGACAATAAACGATGTGTGCATGGCTGCAGGTTACGTCGTTTGTAATAAATGCGACTAATTATGGGCCACACACTAACAACTTTTGTGTTATAATTAAACCACTTTAGGCTTTAATCTCCTTTTTATACTTCCACATGTAAAACGCTTGCGCTTGAATTGATGGTTTGAA